>JZKD02S2291764.1:593888-604297 GCA_000966675.3 Picea glauca
TCAGATCTAAGCTATCATTTGCATGCATGAAAGGAACTAATGATTTAGCTTAGATAAACTAGATCCAAACTTGCTTGCATATATATGTAAAGTAACCAATAAATTTTGCTTTCAAGAGAAGGAGAAAGAGAACAAGTTGGTGCTTGGAAAGTGTTGGGCAATGGAGTCCTTCTTGATGAATTGTAGAGAGATCTTCTTCAAAGGACTTGGAAGAGAGGAAGAGTCAAGCTAGATCATCCATTTCTCCAAGTTGAGGTATCAATTACTTCGGTCACTTGCAAAGAGAGGGTTAGAATATGGTATCACCTACAAGAGAGATCTTACAACACAATATGTTAAACCAAACAAGTATTGCATCTAAAATCACTCAAATAAACAAATAGCAAGATAACTAATCAAACTAGCTTAGCGATCTTACCCTATTGAGTAATAGTACTCCTATAAGGCCACATTAACCAAAATATAACAACAATAAGCAATAAAATAATATCACCTCATACACATAAGCATCCACACACTTGGCCAATCCACCAATTTGACCTCCAAAGTCTTCTTTATTCCAATATTAGAAAGAGTGTTACAATAGCAATGATACACAAACAATTCTTCCCAAAGCTCCCACTAACTTGCTCAAGGGAGAAATGCTTCAATATATAACAAAGGGTGAGAGGTTGGGAGATGAGGAAGATGCACCACTTGGAAGGAGAAATCAGCCAAGTGTGTGGGAGTGGGCTGCCACATCTCCCCACACTCCCACAACTCGCCACCTACAAGATTTGAAGGGATATGGGGTGCGCCACCTCTCAAGAGGTTGGCTGCCCATATGAGAATGCGCCACCTCTCAAGAGGGGGCACACCTCCTTTTTGGCACATGCCTAAATCCAACTCACACATGCCCCACTTAATAGCTTTGACCAATGGGAATCCTCTTCTAGCTGCCACATAGCCTTTTGAGGATTTATTTCGTCTCCAACATGTCCCCGCATGTTTCCTTAATTTTTGCCCTTGCTGATTTTTTATGATTTTATTTTGACTTTTTTGGGTTTTTGGAGTAAAATTAATTTTTAAGTGATTAAAATCACTAATTTTACTCAACCAAGTGGGTAGTTAGGTAATATGGGTGCTCTGGGTCCAAAAATGAGCACCCCCATGGCATATTAAGTCCCCTAGTACCACTTTTTTAATATATCTTTATTTTTTAATTAAAAATTGTTGAATTCTGACAATTTTTTAATTAACTGAAAAAAATTAAAAAATCCTAAGGGGGACTTAGTACATTTCCATAAGACTCTAGGAGAATGTTTAGCATGGTAATATACATTAGACACTAGGCTTAGATCCATGCTCAAGCCTAACCATGGACATATAATCCAGCTCTGGAGGGATTGAGTGAAAAAACTCATAAATTATAAATTGCCTGAAAACGGCAAAATATAATTAGTAAGTGAAAAAACACTCTAGAGTATAACTCACGCTTAGGACTTAAGGTGGCTAAGACCTTTTACAAGTTCATCATGCAACATCTATTATTACAATTTTTCATGGAAATGTAAAGAGAAAAGGTTGGTCTTTATGACCAGATGAACTTCTAAACTCTGAATTTTGAACAATAATGTTCAAACTTTGGCGACTCGCTGGAAGTCCATCCTAGTGCAACTTTGATGGATAACAATCAGGAACGGTATGATGGCTCTTCAAGGGAGTTCCTAGTAGCAAACCCATCCCCAAGGAAGACAACTTATTAAGGCACAATGTCAACCACCAAGGTAAAGCAAGGCAAAAGGCATAATGTCCAAGCATATATCATAAAATCTACAGCAATCTAAGATACAACATACTTAAATGCCTTAAATATTGAAATGATGCTCACCATAATACTGACTTGTACCTCATGGAGTAAGGCCCAATGCCTTCCGGAAGCCAGCTGATGTGGTGGATGCCATCTGAAAAGTCTGCAACCTTTGTGGTGGTGAGAAGGGTCTCCAACTGTGCAAAAAAATATTGTTGGTCATGTAGTCTCTCAGCACTCCATCTCTGCAACTTGAGGGCCTCGAGACATAATCTCCTCAGTTATCCACAAAATGGGGATAACGGGGTTTAGACCAACAATAACCAAGAAATAGCAAGAAATAACTAACAACGCAGATTTTTCCTTACCAATTCCAAGAAAGAGAGAGATCAAACCCCAGTTCACCAAGCAATTTACCATCCAATAGCAAGAGAGGAAGCCTCCAAGAGGTGCACACCACCTTAGTTCATCCAATCACCAAAAGACAATACCAAAAAGCATGTGCACAAAAGATAAACACCATAAATCCTCAAGCATAGTGAAAATTTCAGCCAAGAACTTCTCACAATGGGAGAGTTATCTTATGAAATGAGATTCAAATGATCTCTATTTATACCAAATGTCTTAAAGATTGCTTGTCCACAAAAGTTAGGGTAAACACAAAATAAGGGGGCAACAACCCTTATTTTGCCCCTTTACACAAATAATATTATTTAATTTTACTTTTGCACGTGAAAGAAAAACCCTAAGTAAGACGTCACCCCTCTAAGGAGACGTTTCAACACTTTTCCAAGTCGTTGGAGAGAAAGGTGGAGGTTTTTGGGGCTTCTAGAGCCTCTTCTTCATGCGCCAAGGTCTCTTCCTTCAATTCATGCCTCCTCTGGTCTAATCATGCCAAGTGACAATGAGTAACAACTCTATCACCACCAAACCCTAGCCCTAGGTGACATCAAGCCCCAAAGAGTGACGTTTTTCCCCTCCTAGGCAAGTCGTTTGGGTGATAGGGGCTAGGTGAGGTCATCCATGATGTCTTCTAGGCCTCCAAAGGTACGTCTTCATCATCCGGCATGCGGGCCCTTAGCATCCAACCTGTGGGCTTGAAGCCCCATGGAAACCTAAGCTAGGCCTGTTCCTCCAAAACTGTCCACTAGCTGGGTCCTGCAAAGACAAATGGATACGCCCTCCAAGGATCTCAAGTCAAAGCATCATGATCAGTAAATCAAATCAATAGAAGAGCCATCTAAGCATGTACATCCAAACTACCTCATCAAAATAAACTAATGCTCAAAGACCCTATGCACTTTACCAAGTTTGAGTATGGGAGGGTTGACAAAACGACCTATTAGGTGAATCGTCCCTTAAGTTTAGGGGTATTTCCCAAGGGGACCTCCTTCTAAGTCATGTGGATGATGTGTTATGGATGAGGGGAAAACTTTTGGGCATGGGGTTCATGACATATTAGGGGTTGTAGTGTCTCACTTATGGGTGCCTTTGTAGAGGGTGTGTTTCAGCTTCGTTTTCAATGCATCATTTTTCCAAGCCCATTCATTGCCATTAATTAATTAATAGTCCAAAACCTTGGGTACTCCCTGTTATCCCCCACTTTCAGGGATAACTAGGAGATTATGTCTCGAGGCCCACAGGTCCTAGACATGGAGTACTGAGAGCCAGATCGACTTGAGCATGGCCCTGGAGGGCCCATATTTTCTCCCTTTCAGCGCTTTGTTAGCAACATCCATCACCTTCGGCTTGGTCCTGCATCAAAGATGGCTCTTGCTCCATGAGGTAATGAGTTTGGGTATCATGGTATGTGTCACTTTGATCCTCGAAACCTTTGAATATGTGCATTTGATTCCTTTGTTTCTAACGGGTGCTTGGACCTTATGCTTGTCCACTTGACCATGTCTGGGGGGAATGACAGGGTGCCCTAGCAAGCTTGTGCCCATAGGTTTTGAGTTGCCACTGGGGGGATTTCTGAAGAGCCATCGTCCGTTCCCGTCACACATACCACTTTCCATCTTATTTCCCGCTCACCCATCCCGTTACCTTGGTCTGGGCATAGGGTTGATCATTTAGGGGTTGTACCTTACCTTATGGGAAGAATGGGCTAAAGGCCTGGGGGTTAAAAGTAGCTGACAATAAAAGCCTAAGAATAAAACCTCGAGATGCTTCGCCCAGGGATCCCCGAGAAAGCAATAAAAGGCTTCTCAGCAAGAAACAGAGGGACCCGTAGAAAAATAAATCAAGACCTAGTTGAAGGATGGGGAGTCTCTGTAACAAACATAAATATATATAATATGTAAATATAAATAACTAATAAGTAATAATTAATTATGAAGAGACATGACATATGAAAGGTCATGTCTCTTATGAAAGGGCACCCCTGTGCGGGATATATATACAAGCTCTCATTCCTCATTTGTAATATCATCTTATTCACTCTTATACATTTATTATTAAATATATTTGCTATCCTTAAATGGATTATTACGTACTGTCCTATTTATACTGGATATTTACATAGTGAACCAGGTTGGTTCACCACAGTGACCAGATTTCTCAGAGAAACTCTAAAACGATGGGGTTGGCCAAAAGCCAGATCATACAAGGTCTGATAAAGAGACTGGCCAAAGGCCGGGATCAGAAAAACCTTGCTCCGATACCACTATGGTGAACCAATGTGGTTCACTATGTAAATATCCAGTATAAATAGGACAGTACACAATAATCCATTTAAGGATAGTAAATATATTTAATAATAAATGTATAAGAATGAATAAGATGATATTACAAATGAGGAATGAGGGCTTGTATATATATCCCGCACAGGGGTCCCCTTTCATAAGAGACATGACCTTTCATATGTCATGTCTCTTCATAATTAATTATTACTTATTAGTTATTTATATTTAAATATTATATATATTTATGTTTGTTACAGTCTCATCACGAGCCAGCTCATTATGTCCATGGGTGCCTAACGGTATGACACTACCAGCATCTGGTTACCACGCCAGGGTAGTGGCTCTTGGTTGCATAGCCAAGAGAAAGGGGGTCTCATCGTGAGCCAACCTTCTCATTTCCGTGAAAGTACTTGTGGGTAACATTGTCACTTCTGGTCACCAAGCCAGGGTAGTGTCCCTTAACTAAATTCTTGAGAGAAAAAGCAATAAAAAGATAAAAAAACAATAAGACAAGACCTGGTTAGAGGATAGGAGGTCTTATCACGAGTCGGCCTATTAGGTCCATGAGCATCTAGCGGTATGACACTACCAGCATCTGATCACCACGCCAGGGTAGTGGCTCTTGGTGGCATAGCCAAGAGAAAGGGGGTCTCATCACGAGCGAGCCTTCTCATTTCCGTGAAATGTTTGTGGCTAACATTGCCACCACTAGTCACCAAGCCAGGGCAGTGTCCTTTGATTAGCATCTTGGAAAAAATGAAGATTAAAAGGCATGAATGGGCTTGGAAATATTTGCATCCATGACAGGTACAGCTCACCCTCCACAGAGGCACCCACCGGTAAGCCATCCTTGCTATCACTGCACCTTTTGCCCAGACATCCCCATCCACTTCACCTACTTACATGACTTGGAATTGATCCTTTCCAGGAACAACCCTTTTCCAATAGACTCTAGCCCAATAGGACGTCTTGTCACTTTCCCCAAACTTGTATTGCAGACTTGTATAATCTCTTTGAGCACTAGACTAGGGTAAAGGGGTTTGATGCACATGTTTAATAAATATTGATGATTAGATGTGATTGACATTGCTATGATCCCTGTGACTTATGAGCCCATGGAGGGCGTAGCTGTTGATGTGCAAGATCATGCCCGACGGACAGGTACCGATGGACAGGTACACATGGGGAGATGATCAGTTCAGACCTCCATGGGGCTGAAGAGCCCACCCGATGGATGTTGAGACCCCAGCAGGGGGCAAAGACAGGGCAAAGTGTTTGTACCAGGGAAGAGCAGAAGAATCCACCAGAGGCAACTGAGCAGACCTGTACCTAAGGGGATTGAGCCCTCTCCACAGGAACATTGGCCTTGGAAGGCCCAGGACGTCTCCCAGAAAGCCCATGACGTCACCCAACAGTATGGACGTCTTGGGAGGTAGATATGGTAGTATTGGCACATGTAGCAGCTTGGAGAAGCCCAAGGAGGGCTAACGCTTTGCTCCAAGAGGTTGCATTTGCCCTGGAAGGGACTAACATCACCCTAGAAAGGGGATGACGTCTTTATATTGCTTGATTAGGGTTAATTTTCAAACATTTAATGTAAAACAGTATGATTTTATTATTTTGGCCTTGTCGGCCTTTTTCATGACCTAAAAAGTAAAATTAGGTTATTGTACTGTATAAATTGAGGGTTTTTACCTTCATTTTTTCATGATCTTTCACTCACTCATTAGTGAGGTCTGAAATTTGCGCCATTTTGGGGGTGATTGGCTGAAATTGTGAGGCGCACTTGTTGAAGGAAGACTTTTTCTTGGCATTTTGGCATTTCTCTTGGTGGAAGGTATTACAACTAGGGTTTTGCTATGTGATTTCTTGGTTAAATGTAGGTGAATTTCTGCAAAACTTCTTGATTGAATGGTTGCAGTGTTGTTTTCTTGCATTTATCATTATAATTTGTTGAATCAAACCCTAGGTGACAAGCACACATTGAAGGTCCTTGTCTCATGTCCCTACCAAGGTTTTAAGCCATTTTATTTGCTAAAGTGAGATAGAGCCTTGCCTTAGCAACACTCTATTCTTTCTTTCTAGCCATTGATTTGTAGAAGAGGATAGAGTCGTGCCATAGCAACACTCCATCCATCTTCTTCCTTACTAGTCGTTTTTCTTATTTGTTGAGCTAAGAAGGAGAAAACGCACCAGGGCCTAGTTCCCCTACACCTTGGTGAGTCGATTTTCCCTAGGGTTTGCTTAGTAAAGCCTTGCTTTAGCAACATGTTGCTTACAAACCCTCTTGTCTTTCCTCTTATCAACATTATTCAAGCTAGTCGTTGCCATTAAGCTAAGGAAGGAGGAGAGAGCATTGAGGCCTTGCCATAGCAACACCAAAGTGAGCTTCTCTCCCCTAGGGTTTCATCCTTGAGGCCTTGCCGTAGCAACACCTCAAGGTTTAACTCTCTTGTCCTTAGTTTTACCACTTTCACTTGATCCTTCAGCTTTTGCGTCCTCCTTTTGACTCCATATACCCTAGGAACGCACTGATCTAAGGCCACATGTGTTGAGTGACTTGATCTCACAAACTTCCAAGACCTTTGAACAAACCCTAACCATACTAACCCTAGCCTAGACTAACTCTACTAACCCTAGTGCTGTCGTCATCTTTCTTGTGCTATAAACACCTTTGTGCAGATATCATTTTACTTTTAAAAGCAATTGAATGGTTGGTTAAGGCATTATCTATGAAGTGTTAATTTGTTACATTGAATGCCAAGTTTCTTTAGCATTTATTAAGAAGTGATATTGTAATCATTGCTATTGTACAACTTTAATTTTCTTCATCAATAATATTGTTTATCAATTGCTTATTATCAGAAAGTCAATGATTATATGAAGTACTAACCAGCAAGCAAGCTTACACATATAGTTTTATTGTTGCTTTGTCTCAGGCAGGTGATCTTATTGGTTATTACTTCCGGTTATCTTTATTGGCTATAAGTCAAACTTTATGATCAGGTGGTGACTTGTGAGGGGGATTATTATCACTTAGCCTTACTAAAACCTTTTGCCTTCTCAAAACCCCAAGTCACCAAGGACGTCTCCCCTGGGCCTTACCTCCCTAAATAGAAAGAACCTTCCCATCGAGGTGACAGTGGGTGGGATTGGTTCAGTTACGCCAGTTTGACCTCTTTTCAACCATCTTTTATCCTAACTACAAACTGCGCGATAACACTCCCTAGAGTGAAATCGATTAGCTTGGGGGGCAGTACCACAAGGCCACTTGAAGCTAGAGGTACACAGAGTGCCATATGCAAGGAAAGAAAGGGGCACTACATGAGTGTACACACCTCAACAAGTGGGGATATTTATATTTATGTGTTTGCTTTTGCAGGTCTTTGATTTTTTAAAAGAAGCATTTTATTGCTCTCAAGACCTCTTTGGGAAAGCATCTGGAAGGTTCATAACCAGGCTTTTATCTTTTCCCAGCCACAAACCTCCAGGCCTTCATCCCCTTCTTCCCATGAAGTGAGAGACAACCCCTTCTTGGGTCAGTACACCCGAAAAACCCAAAAGGTGAGGAGATGAGGAGATGAAGTGTGGAAAGTAGCAAGTATGGTCGGGAATGGCACAATGACTCGTCAAAAGGACCTCCCAGTAGCATACCTATCCCTAAGGGTGACCCACTTACTAGGGCGCAAGTCAACCACCAAGGCGAAACAGGGCAAAGTGCATAATGTCCAAGCAAATGTCACATAATCAAAAGTAGTAATAGATGTAACAAACTCAAATGCCTCAAATATTGAAATGACACTCACCATAATACCTTACTTGTACCTCATGGAACAAGACCCAATGTCTTCCAAAGGCCAGTTGATGTGGTGGATAACGTCGTGATCAACCTCGAGCGTGGTGGTGATGTGGGTATCCATCTGTGCAAGTGGACACTGTTGGTCAAGTTGTCTCTCGGTACTCCATGTCTGCAACCTAAGGGCCTCGAGACATCATCTCCTTAGTTATCCCACAAAATGGGGATAACAGGAAGGAGTCCCATCTTTGTAGGCTTAAGAAGGCCTTGTATGGACTCAAGCAGG
This sequence comes from Picea glauca, assembly GCA_000966675.3. NCBI lineage: Eukaryota > Viridiplantae > Streptophyta > Pinopsida > Pinales > Pinaceae > Picea > Picea glauca. The sequence continues at coordinate 602,444 of JZKD02S2291764.1, forward strand.
CAATGAGAGCATGGTATTCTAGGATTGATGGATATTTGCAGAGTGTGGGCTTCACCAAAAGTGAAGCAAATACTAATTTATATTATATATTTGTTGGGACTAATCTACTTATTTTGGTGTTATATGTAGATGACTTGTTTCTTACAAGTATAGACAAGATCACTAAAGGGTGCAAAGCAAATATGGTAGATGAGTTTGAGATGAAGAACATCGACATGATGCATTATTTCTTGGGTTTGGAAGTTGGGGAGATTTTCCTTGGTCGAGGTAAGTATGCAATTGAGATCCTGAAGAGGTTTCAAGTGGAGGACTACAAACCTATGGGCACACCCATGATCACTAATCTAAAGAAGGTAACAACTTCAGATTCAGAGTTGATGGGCATGTTATCCCCTAGCCTAGGGATAACTAAGGAGATTATGTCTCGAGGCCCACAGGTCCTAGACTTGGAGTACTGAGAGCCATATTGACTTGAGCCTGGCCATGGAGGGCCCATCTTTCTTCTTCAGCACCTCCACCTTGTCAGCAACAGCAGCATCCATCCCATCGGCCTGGTCCTTCAACAGCAGTGGGTCTTGCTCCATGAGGTAATGAGTCAGGGTATCATGGTATGTGTCACTCTGATTCTCAAAACATTTGAATATGTGCATTTAATTCTTTTTACTTCTGACATGTGCTTGGACCTTATACCTTTCCACTTGTCCACACCTGGGAGGAATGACATGATGCCCTAGCAAGTTGGCTCCCATAGGGTTTGAGTTGCCACTGGGTGGGTTCATGAAAGTTCATCGTCCATTCCCACCATACTTATCACTTTTCATCTTTTTCCCTCTCATCCATCCCCTACATTGGTTCGGGCATTGGGTTTGCCAAGCTAAGCAAAGGGTTGTACCTTACCTTGTGGGAAGAAGGGGCTAAAGGCCCAGAGGGTAAAAGTAGCTAGCAAAAGATAAAAGCCAAAAGAACAAAACCTTTAGATGCTTCGCACAAGGATCCCCGAGAAAGCAATAAAAGGCTTCTCGGCAAGAAATAGAGGGATCCATAAAATAATAAAACCAAGACCTAGTTGGAGGATAGGGGGTCTCATCACGAGCCATCCTATTAGGTCCATGGGCATGTAGCGGTATGACACTACCATTCAGCTGGTAACCACGCCAGGCTAGTGGCTCTTGGCAGCATAGCCAAGAGAAAGGGAGTCTCATCACGAGCCAGCCTTTTCATCTCTGTGAAATGCTTGTGGGTAACATTGTCACCACTGGTCACCACACCAGGGCAGTGTCCCCTAACTAGTCTCTTGAAAGAAAAAGCAATAAGATAAAAAGGTAAAAGGCATTGAATGGGCTTGGAAACATTTTCATCCATGACAAGGTGCAGCTCACCCTCTTCAAAGGCACCCACAGGTAAGCCATACATTCCCCTGTCATCACTGCACCCATTGTTCAAACATCCCTACACCACCTCATCCACTTACATGGCCTGGATTTGTCTTCACCTGAAAACATCCCACGTCCAATGAGAATTAGCCCAATAGGACCTCCTGACGTCCTCTCCAAACCTAGCTTGTAGAATAGTGTAACGTCTTTGAGCACTTGTCTGGGAAAGGGGGGTTTCATGCACATGTTTAGATAACTTGATTATTAGATGTGATTGACATTGCTATGATCCCTATGACTTATGAGCCCATGGAGGGCGTACTTGTTGTTGTTGCAAGGCCACACCCGACAGACAGGTACACATGGGTGTTGAAATTTCTGAGGTCCTATGAGGCTGCCATCTAAGGTCTGTCCTTGACCTTAGTATGGCTCTAAGTTTCAACTGTTTTGCTGTCTTCTTTTGCTGTTTTAGGACAGCAAA
>JZKD02S2291764.1:609396-620912 GCA_000966675.3 Picea glauca
TCAAAGTGAAATTAGAATCATAAAGTAAAGTATGAGGGTAAAAGTCTTCCCCCTTTGTGCTTAGAGACTCATAAGCACATGGGGAACCACTTTCCAAGGTATCCAAATCTCAACAATGGGGAGATGATTAGTTCGAACCTCCATAGGGCTAAAATCCCACCAGATGGATGTTGAGACCCCAGCCAGGGGTAGAGACAGGTCAGAGGCTTGCACCAGAGAGAGAGGAGGACGTTCCACCAGAGACAGCCTGGCAGGCCTGGACCCAGGGAGGTCTTTCCCTCCCACTATGATGTTGGCCTTGGAAGGCCCATGATGTCACCTCTGTGACCCTTGATGTCACCCAGCGTTTGATGGACACTTTGGAGGCAGTTGTGTGCCAAGTGGCACGTGTGGCTTGATCCAGAGGCCTTGGGAGGCCTAACGTTTTGCTCCTAGAGGCCAATGTTTCACCAAAAAGGCCTAACGTCACCCTCAAAGGGCATGACATCACCTTTTCTTCTTGATTTAGGGTTTTAATTTGTCATTTTATGTAAAAATTGGATATTACATGTAAACTGGCCATGTCGGCCTTTTTGATTTAATTCTGGTCATTGTAACTGTATAAATAAGGGAAAAATCACTCTTATTTTTCATTATCTTTCACTCACACTTAAGTGAGGTCTGAAATTTGCGCCCTAATTAGGGTTACTTGGCTGAAATTTAGTGCGCACTTCTTGAAGGAGGTTATTTTTGGAGTATTTTGGCATTTTTCTTGGTGGAAGTGTTCAACTAGGCTATTTGCTAGATGATTCTTGGTGAATGTAAGTAAATTTTCGACAACTCTTCTTCATTGAATGGTTATGGTTGTATTTATCTTGCATTTATTCTAAGATTATGAAATTGCTAGCTTAAACCCTAGGAGGCTAAAGCACATGTTATTGTTCTTGCCTTAAAAACTTTCACCTACTAGATTATGCTAGAAAACCGATTTTCTTGAAGCTTTTTGCTAAGGGCCTTGCCATTGCAACACCCTAGCACCTTTTGCTTCATCTAGCCATTATCTACTTCATCCTCGAGCTAAAAAGGGAGGAAAACTATTAGGGCCTAGGGTTACCTACTTCCTAGTAGCCATTTTCCCCCTAGAGTTTTGGTGATTGAAGCCTTGGGCTACCAACACTTCAATTATTGACCCTCTTGTCTCTAGCTCTCTTATTATCATTTGTTCCTTCAAGATTTGTCGCTGCCTAAACAAACTCCATTTACCCTAAAAAGCCTTACAATTGAGTGATTGACAAAAACTACTATCAAAACCTTTACCTTGAGCTCTCTACTAACTACTCCTAACCTTAGAATAGTCTAATCTACTAACCTATTTGTCGATGTTACTAAAGTAAGCTACAGCCATCTATTGCAGCACTAAAAGCACCTAAAAGCAAATTGAAAAGTTGATTAATACACCGCCTAATGAGCTTCTGACAAATGCTATTATTGAGTAATTATTCTTGGTCATTGTGAAGCCATTTTAAGGCATTTATTGTGAATCTATTATCTTATAAACATTGTTGTTATAAAAATCTGTTTGCTTCATCATATATCAACTATTGCTTTTATTGATAAAGTCCATGGTTTTATGAAGTACTAACAGCAAGTTGTGCTTGCAAAAGATATATTTTCTTGTTGCTTTGTCCTGGGCAGGTACATCTGAATATTTCATTACTTCGTTGGTTAAAACTTAAAACCATAGGACTTTCTGATCAGTGTGACTTGTGAGAAGAGACATCTTTATAGATACTTTAACCTTTGCCTTCTCAAATCCCCCAAGGACGTCTCCCCTGGGCCATCAACCCTAAATAGAAAGAGGTATCCTATTGAGGTGGCAGTGATAGGATAACCTCTTGTTACGTCAATTTTCCTTCCTTTAACCTTTTCCCTTGGAATAAGTACAAATTGAGCGATAACAGGGCATTCCATTGTACAGGCAGTTGATAGGTTCCTTGATGTATTCAGTCAACACCAGACCAGATATATGTTTTGCAATGAGCACCTTGAGCTAGTTCATGGTGGAGTCGAGTCATGAGCATTGGGTAGCAGCAAAACATGTGCTCAGAGACTTGAGGGCACAGTGGAGTATGGTATATTTTGGAGATGGTGAAGTGAAGTTGCAAGGGTATACAGACTTAGATTGGGCAAGTAGTGCAATAGACAGGAAGAGCAATTCAAGGTGCTACTTTAGCATGGGATCATGGGATCAACGATAATATCCTAGTTCAGCAGGAAGCAAAATTCTGTCACACTTAGCTCAACAGAGGTAGAATACATGGTAGCCAGTACTACTAGCTATGGGGCCATCTGGCTTCGCAAGTGGCTTGCAAAGTTGTCTTATCAGAAAATGGATCCCACGGTGATATACTGAGATAATTAGAGTTGTATCAAACTCTCTGAAAATCCAATGTTCCATGACAGGTCCAAACACATAGAGATTATGTATCACTTCATACAAGACAAGATCCAAAAGGGAGCAATAAAGCTCCAATATGTTCTAACTTCTTACAGATCGGTAGGTAGTTAATATTTTGACCAAACCCTTAGCAAAAGGGAAGTTTGAAGCATTCAGAGACCAACTTGGATTGGTGCAGAATTCCTTCCTCACTAAGAGGGAGTGTTGAGAAATGTAGATCGGACAGGAACTTCTTCACAGGTTTCAATGTGAACATGCACAAAGTAGTTCGAGAAATTTTGAAAGTGATCACTTAGGAAAAGTGGGTAATTAATTCTATTTTGTAATTCACTTAGAAAAAAGTGAAATATCTTAAGTTTTGTGGTTGACTTAGCCTAAGGAGTCTAATAAAGTGTATTTGATGTATTAATGACTTAGATTTAATCCAGGCCATACATCTCAAGATGAGATTAAGGTTTCAGCAAAGCATAAATAATACAAGATAGAATAGGTAAATCACAGTTGGGCAGATCTAGCGAGCAGGAGAGGAGCCAGAGTTCAGGAAGATGGAGAAAATGCAGCCATACAGTGTCACACAGTAGCAGCCATACAGTGTCGTACAGCAGGCTATACAGGCTGTATTTGTGCTGCTGCTTTTCCTCGTTTTCTGTGCAGGCCGTACAGATCTGTTTTGGGTGATTTTGTGGACCGTACAACTGCTGGTTTAGCAGGCTGCTGAGGTCACCTTGTAAGTTTTGATCCAAGGAATGAGAAGCTGATTTGAAGGAGAAATCATTTGTGTATGTGTATTTCATTTGTGCTTCCACTATTTACTTTTCCAGCTATTGTGTGATTGATGCTATGTTCAGAAAATAAATTTCTGCAGTTAAATAAATTCAGTTTGATTTGAGATCATAAGGACATCAGTCACCTAGGGCTGGAAATCTTTACACTATCAGGCTTATGTGCTTCTTTGTGTTATTCCATATGAAGGAGCCAGCTGAAAGATTGCTCTGTTGAGTGAGATCTTGCTCTTCAATTTGTGGAGCATACTTGTTATGACATATTTGTCCCCATAGGTTGTTCTTAGAATTTAGCTATCTCCAGAGGATTTTACCACCTAGGGCTATATTCATTCAAGAAAGGTCTTTTATTCCCATACATTCCTACGATTTGAGCATACATATATCCTCCCATTTCATGAGTGACCATTTATTTTCTCTTCTGGCTCCTCCCCAAAGAAATTCTCGCTTAAGTTTTTGGATCTCATTTAGTACATCGGTTGGCCCACTACCAACCTTGAGAATATATAAATGGGGATGGATTGAAGAACTGATTTGATCAATCAAGTTCTTCCCACCAAAGAGAGGTAACGGAAAGTCCAGGTTTGCAGTCTTGCCATTAGCTTATCAAAGAGGGTTTCCCATGAGAGGTTTCTCCCTAAATTGTCCATAAGTGTTATGCCAAGATATATGGAGAGGAGGGAGCCAATTATCGGCAAGGATAAAGGTGTCAAGGGTTTGCTTGAAGGCCTTTGTTCCTTGATGGAATTTACTCCCATCAGCCTTATATTGTCTACAAATTGTGGATGTGAAGTGGCTTCATGTGACTGAGGGAAGCAACAGCTTTTGATTTTCCTGTCATCCTTAGCTTTGGAGAGACACCTGCTTCAGCCTCCAGCCATGAGAATAAAGAGGAAGGGCGATAGTGGATCACTTTGCATTATACCACAGCTGGGAGAGAAGGGATGAGAAGGAGATCTGTTGATGAGTACGAGAAGAAAGCAGATATGATCCTGCTCATGACCCAACCTATCCACTCGCAGAAAAACCCAAAGGCTTCTAGCATTTGCTGGATGAAAGACCAATGAGTGTATCAAATGCCTTGGACATGTCCAACTTGATTATCATGTTAGGGAGTGACATGTCTACATAGTGTGAATCACTTCATGTTCTGCAATGACTCAGCAGTCTAAGGTCTATCTCCCTCCAAAATAACTTCTGTCTAAGGTCTGCTGGATAGTAGAAGGCTCGGTGAGTAGAACTTTGAAGAAGGAATTCAGCTATCCTTCCAAATCTTTTTGATCACGGAGTTCTTATCCATTCATAAAGATAAGGCTCATGATTCTATTGTTGTTCCCACCGCCAATGGTAGATTTGTGAAAGAACCTAGTACACTTATTGTTACATTATTCAGATAAGATAATTCCATAAAATGTCCAACAAATGCCCAGAAGTAAGTTGATCTGGATTTATGAGGGGACGAAATAAAACACAGAAATATGACAGAAACACAGAGATACAGTAATACTCAATTTCTATTAATGAATGAAATATGCAGAAACTATAAAAATGTAGAGTGAAATGAACTCGCTAGAATGGTGGTAGTGTCATTGCGCAATCTATACTTGCCCAAAGCCTGAAGGCAAGTAGGCTTAGATTGACGTAACACGGAGGTAGTCCTATCATTGTCACCCCAATAGGGTACCTCTTTCTCTTTAGGAGAAGGATAAATCCACTTCAAGGGAGACGTCCCAAGACCTAGGGGGTTTGAGGAAAGGGAAAAGGTAAGGCTAACCACCCCTCTCTCTAGGTCACTCAAAACAGACTTAAGTCTTGTTGGATGAAGCAAAGGAGAATAAAGTGTACCTGCCCCTTACCAATACAACAACAAAAGTTATGGCAGCAACAAGTGATGATGAATGCTTCAACAAGACTTCAAGTTTATAGAGATGACTGCTACCAATCAATGTATGAAGCAAGTGATAAATATATAGCAGCAGTAATTAATTAATGATAGCTGTAATAACATCCAGAAAATGCACTTGAATAGACAATATAACAAGATATTGTGAAGTCCTGAAATGATAACACTTGTCTCATACAATTTCTAGATATATGTCAATCAAAAAATAAACTCTAACAGGCTGACAATGATAACTGTAGCAACAGCAAAATAAAGTAATGACAGCAGTAGTAAAATCTTCAGAAAAGTATTTAGAAAGGCAATTTGATGCACACTTTAGTCTTGGTTGATTGTACCTTGCCTTATACAATTTTTTGATTGATTTAAGTGGTCAAACAAGTTTGGGTAGGTTGCAAAATGATGGCTGTAGCAGTGATTATAATTTATAACAGCAGCAGCTTAGTGGTTAGTATTCCTAGACTAAGTTAGCAAGTTAGTTTAGGTTAGTAGGGTATTAGGTAGATAGATTGAGTTTGAAGCTTGATGATTCTTGTCAAGAAACAAGGGTTGAAGACTAGTTCCTTTTAGGGGTAAATGGAGTCAATGTGAGCGGATCCTTCTAAGGCTGCAAATTAATGATGACACAAAAGTCTAAGAGGGAAAAAGTCTAGGAGAAGTAGTAACTTAAGTCCTCCTAGATTTTGACCTCAAGAGACAAAGTGCTAGGGTGTAGGCACTTCTAGGCCCTAGCACCTTGCTCTCCTTAGCCTTTTTATGGAATAGAACTTATGCAACAATAACCAAATGCAAACCCTTAGAGTGCTAGCAATTTAGGGCTCTAGGGTTTCACTAGTTACTAGATCAATTTAGTAAAAAGCTTGGCAAATAAAAAAGTAAGAAAGTAGCAACTTAAGTTTCTTACTTCAAGCATTAAATACAATGTGCAATTTCATAATCTTGTATGAGCAAATAAAACCATACAATAAACCATTCAATAGATGACAAAATGCAGATTTCACTTACTTGCACCAAGAATAATCATGAGAATACCATGCAATTTCATAATCTTGTATGAGCAAATAAAACCATACAATAAACCATTCAATAGATGACAAAATGCAGATTTCACTTACTTGCACCAAGAATAATCATGAGAATACCATGCAAGATCACCATAAAACTTCAAAAATTGATCCAAGTTGCAAAGATGAGCCTTAAACAAGAGTGGCACCTCATAATTTCAGCCAATAACCCTAATAGCGCAAATTTCAGACCTCTTGTCTCTAAGGACAAGTCATGATGAAAATGAATGTCCTTTTCTGCTTATTTATACAAAATTTAACCTAAAATTAATTTCAGTTCATAATTACTGGGCCGACCTGGCCAGTTTTTTACTCAAATTAAATCTGGACAAAATAAAATTAATTTGCATCTAAGAATCACTCCAGGGGTGACCGTCATGCCCCTCTAGGGTGATGTTGAGCCCCAAGTATGGAACACTGGGCAAGGAAGGTGAAACATTGAACCTCCAAAGGCCTGAAGGCTAAAACCCTACCCACATGTGCCAATGCCTCATAAATGTCGTCCAAGATGACAAGACGAGTTATGGATGACATCTAGGGTATCCATGATGACGTCCAGGGCCCTCAAGGGCTAACGTCCATGTGGGAGGAGCAAGATCCCTTGGGTCTAGGTCTACCAAGGTGCCTCCAAAGGAAACGTCCTTCTTTCTCCCGGTACAAGTTTTCAATCCATGTCATACCCCTTGGTTGGGGTCTCAGCATCCATCGGTGGGCTATGAGCCCTATGAAGGTCCAATCTAATCATTCCCTCATCTGCACCTGTCCACCGGGCAAGGTCCTGTAGCAACAAGTATGCCCTCCATGGGTTCATAAGTCACAGGGATCATAGCATGTAAATCACATCCAATAATTAAATTACCCAAACATGTGCATCAAACCCCCCTTAAGCCCAAACAAATGCTCAAAGACGTTATGCAATTTGACAAATTAGATTTGGAGAGGGTCTCAGGGCGTCCTATTGGGCTAACCTCTCTTAAGTTTGGGGTGTTTCCCAGGTGGAATCTAGTCCAAGTCATGTAAGTATATGAGGTGGCATGGGGTAAATATTTGGGCATGGGGTGCATGTGATAATAGGGAAATGTAAAGTCTTACATGTGGGTGCCTTTGTGGAGGGCGAGTTGCACCTTGTCATGAATACAATTGTTTCCTAGCCCATTCATTGCCTTTTACTCTTAGCTTTATTTATTTTGATCCTTTGCTCTTGTGCTTCAAGGAAATAGTTGAGGGCCACTGTCCTAGTTTGATGACCAAACGTGACAGCGTTATCCACAAACATTTCAGGGAATTTAGAAGGTTGGCTCGTGATGAGACCCCCTTTCTCTTGGGTATGCCACCAAGAGCCACTACCTTGGTTTAGTGACCAGATAGGTGGTAGTGTCATATCGCTACATGCCCATGGTCATAATAGGTCGGCTCGTGATGAGACCTCCTATCCATCAACTAGTACCTTGAATGTTTATGTTTATCTTGTGGGTCCCCTTTTCTCACTGAGAAGCTTTTCACTGCTTTCTCGGGGATCCCTGGACGAAGCATCTCGAAGGTTTCAAAATTGGCTTTTAACTCTCGCCAGCTACTTTTATTCTCTGGGCCTTTAGCCCCTTCTTCCCACATGGTAAGGTACAACCCTTCCTAGTGTAGACAATCCCAATGCCCAAACAAGGATAAGGGAGATGAAAGGAGTAAAGATAGAAAGTGGTAAGTATGGAGGGAAAGGACGATGGCTTTTCACAGATTCACCCAGTAGCAACCCATCCTAAAGGGAAATCGACTTACTAGGGCACCATGTCACCCTTCCAGGTATGAACGAGGCAAAGAGCATAATTTCCAAGCAAACGTCATGAAATGAAGAAGGATTCAATACAACATGTTCAAGTGCTTCAAAAATCAGAGTGATACATACCATGATACCCGGACCCCTTACCTCATGGAGCAAGACTCATCGCTACTTCAGGACCAGGCCGGTGTGATGGATACTACTGCTAATGATAAGTGGACTGCACTGAAGAAAAGAGGGGCCCTCCAGGGCCATGCTCAAGTCGTCTGGCTCTCAGTACTCCATGTCTAGGACCTATGAGCCTCGAGACGTGATCTCCTTAGTTATCCCTAGGCTAGGGGATAACAGGTAGCTTATCTCTGAGAAGAGATGTGACCGCTACGCGCATTCATAAGAAGATGATTACACTGAGGCCAAAAAGGCCTTTTAACATAAAGCATCAATAAGAAAACCATAATCCCGGAAGATGAAACGCCAAAAGATTTGTGGGCCCCGATGTGGTTAGTTGACACGTCAACTTCCCAAGGGCGTTACTTTTGCATACAATCTCCATTTGGGGTGGTCGGTAGCTCGTCAGAAAGGTCTAGCCAAGGAGTACACATTCCAAATTGCCCAATACATGCCTTCGCCTATCTGTTGGGTGCTTCCGGGCCAAAAAAAAGAATCGTTTAGGACCTCAAAACAGCCCCAAAAGTTCAGGAACCGAAAAACTGCCAAGACAGAAACTGTATTTTGAGCCAGTGGAATAGGTGGGTGGCCATCGATGTCCACCTTGATCATAGGTCAATGGGACTAGGAAGTACAATCAATGATACCAATCTGTAGGAGCGCCCTAAGCTACTTAAACAGCATAAAGCAAGTTAAAACATGAAAAACATCATATAAATATTACATTAAAGAAAAGAATCTCGTGATATGGCTCTGGCTTAGATTGGACTGTCAATCAGATCTATGCCGAGAACGAGTATCCCTAGCCTCTGCGGGAAAGACTCAACCAGACCCAGAGCGAGACATCGTACGTGATCCCACAGCCGTGGTGCCTTCTGTGCCACTTACTGATAATAATAATATAAAGAGACGTCTTTTACCAGAAAAATAATAATAATAATATCGGCATATAGATCCTGCATACATTTCATATAAAGGATTGCACGATATCAACATAAAAACCTTAGTTACGATAGAAAAATAGGAGAGTGAACACGCTCTTAACTTGAGGAAATATGTCCCCGGAGCTTGAAGATTTGTCATCTTCACACAACCCGTAAAGATCCCGAACAAAGACGCGTACTTCTAAAAAGATTGCAAAAAGTATGGAGTTATTCAAAAGCATTCAAATTTGATAAAAAAAAAATTGTCTAATTAAACCTTTAATTGTTATGTTCCGCAGGGTTTAAATAAGCTTTAACTATTATTTGGTCCATGTTTACAGTTTACAAGGGTTTTGCCAAATCTTTTGCTATTTAATTATGTTCCCCCCTGTTTTTCGAAAGCTTCAATGGCCTGTTAAATCTCCATGATTATACGCCGTCTTTGTGCCGAGCAAACTAAAAAAAATGAAGAATGCAAACCAAATTAAACCATGGAGATTCTCGCTAAAATTCAGCTGTAAGTAAACAATTTTTAGTCATATATAACTTGCTTGTAAACCTAAAAGAATTCTATAAACCAGAACCCATGGATTCTTCTCGGCATCGAATTAAAGATTCAGTGGAAGAAGAAAATACAGATATAGATTACCGCATAAGTTGTGGCAGCAGCTCCGATTACACCGAATATTAGTATTCCCCAGAGTCTCATACGGTCCTCCCTCTCTTCATTGACAGTGTCGTTTCCCCGAGGCCATTCATGGCGGCCTCTGTCCCATTCTTTGTCCCTGCTACCATCCCCCGAGACCATGATCGGGTTCTGTGACACAATTATCTCAGATTTTACTTATTTTTCTTATTGATATCCCCACTAGGACTATGAGTGGTATGACAATTAAATTTGTAACCCATGCCTGCCAGGATAATTCTAGCCCCTGCTCGCGGTATTATTTGGTCTGTCCTCCATGCCATTTTAAAATACTGCAAAAGTTTTCTAATGTTTTTTCACATTTTTGGAAAAAGTAAATATAGTTAAACAGCAAATCTATTTTAAGTAATGGCTCTTCTTGGTCTCCCGGTATGCACTTACCATCGATATGTTAAAAGAAGCACTTCATTATTTCAGAGGTTATTGAAAGAACAAATTAAGAAGTTGATATTTTCTTCATGTTACCTCTATTTTTTTAAACTTATATTGCTCATTTAAATATAAATGATGTAGGGGTGTCTTCTCTTTGTGTTATTTTTTTATTTGTTCATGATACAATACTTAAAACACTTAGATTCATAGTTCACATCCATTTAACATTTAACAATTACTCCTTGATTGTAAATCTTGCAACTCTAAGCTAATAAAAAGCTTTGGAAAAAATGACTAAGTCGCGAAGGTTTATTGGCAGCTCATATTATTGGGCGTCATCTTAACAACATGATACTATTTTCCATCTATTATTAAGTCACTTTGAATTTCAACAGTGGCAAGTGTGGGATCATTATCAATCCTAAAGGACATCAAATGATTGAATATGACTAGGGAATTGAACTCATTATAAGAAATAATGTTGTTGAGACATTTGTTGCATATAACAAAGGGATCAAGCCTCTTAAGGAAAAAACTCAAGGAAACATTGCAATTATAGGAGACATAATAAAGTTTATCTAAATTTGCCCCCCGCCCCTATATAGATATCTGGGGAGGGGGAGGGACTCGATTGATTTCTCGATCAAGGGAGAGGGACTCGTGCCTACATCAGTTAGTTGCCAATACTCGGGAGCCCATCCCCACGGACGGTCAGTCCCGGGAGGTTCCACGGGGAGGGGACACTAGCATTGTCATTTAAGCTCTACTCCAAAAAAACTCCTCTCTCTAGTGGTAGCTTGTATCTTCCAACAAAGAGTCCTATTACTAAAATATTTTCATGATGTCTCATTCTTTCAAGTCAAGAGGCATCTTGACTTCACGCTAACGAAATGGACAATAAAGGTGCACTAGAACCAGAAGGGTCGTTATCAATTAAATCAAAGGAAATGGAAAGGAAAATTGAGGCTTTAGTCCCATTATGTTTAGAATGGTTTGGAAGAGGGAGGGTATGGGTTTAGTCCCCTCCCCCCCAAGTGTCATTTCTCTTGCATTTATTTGGTTAGGTGTTAATGATCATTCCACACGACTTTAGCACTTGTCCTTGAAGTGTTCTCCCATAAATTTCCTTCTCATGGGTTCATTGTCCCAAACTCTCATAATTTTGCATGATGCATGGGGAATTGGCAAGTATGGCATGCAATATTTGTTAATATTATGGTAGCTGTGGGAGGTATTTAACCCCATGTGTGAACCTGACGAGAATAGAAGACTCCGGAAAGCAAGAGAAACCCTAATGAGTTGGCTAATAACCCTAGAAGTCTTGTCGGCTCAAGAAGAAAATTTATATTAGGCTATTAGCCTCCAAGAGAAGAAGTCGGCCAGAATTAAT
>JZKD02S2291764.1:625498-661378 GCA_000966675.3 Picea glauca
GGCTAGGGTTTGGGACTATCTGATCAGTTTCTTGTGTTGCGCTATCCTTGGAGAGAGATGCGTTGTCCCTTTGTTTGGCTATCTAGCCTAGGGTTTGCTTCCGGAGGAATTCTCATTCAAGGTTAAGGTGCTCGAAGGGAGGCTTCGGCCTGTGGTTGGGTGACGAGGGTATCATCAATGGTAAAACGAGCACACCATATTCTATATTCTAATAATATTATCATCTTCCCCAAGAAGGATTGTGATTGACGCCAATAGGCAAAATCTCCATTTGAACTTTCACCAAGTAGTTCTTTGGTATTTTCATTCCTCTCCCCTTTCGTCCTAGAAATTTCTAGGTCCAATCTGATTTCCCTAACTTTCGAGGTTTATTGTAGGGTGTGGAGCTCTTGTAATTTGGTGTTTTTTGATGGAACATTATGATTGTTACCTCCCCACCATAGGGGATGCTTGTGAAGTCAATCGATGTGTGAGGAGATGATCCAAGGAAACTTTCATGGGTCTTAATTCCAGTTTTTCCATGGTTTCCGAACATGCAGAAAAATAGAGGAATCAAGTTGAATTTAACCTTTTGGAAGGTAACAAGTCCAAAGACTAATTCTACATGGAATCAACAAAGCATATACAAGCTTTGAGGGATTAGGTGCAAAAGTCTTAGAGTATCCTTTCCATAATCATAATGTAATTTATTGAGTTGGATGTGGCCCTATTTACTATGGGGACCTGCTTGTTTGAATCACAAACCATGTCAATCTAGCCCTACAAGAGATGTTTCTAGGAGGATATGTGCATTGTGGGATGATGGATAACTCACAAGGGGAAACAAAAGCAACTAGTCGGGTAGATTTAGTGGTTGATTCTTCATGAATGTCTATTGCATTCTCAAGTTAAATTGTATTGTCTTAGTGTCTATTACTACTTTGGCGGTTTATAAGACCTTAAACCTACAAGTTTTGAAGTAGGGAGACTTTGATATTTTTGGATTTTCAAATGTTTGGGAATTCTTTGTCTAAATCTTTCACTTTATCCTAGGATTAGAAGATTTTGTATCGTATTGAGGTTGTATGGGTAATGTTGTAGACATTTTTTAAACCAATATACATTCTCATTGTTAAAAAAAAATCACTTTGAATCTACCGATGAAGTATTTAAAGCACCAAATTGTGCTCATTGGCCTTATATCTCCACTCATTGTTTAGTGTCCTCTGTTAGCTACCATTTTTCCTTTCCATGGCTCATGTAAAGTCTTTGTTTTGATTTGGGAACTTTAATGAACTTAATGTGGCTTGTCTTCCACCACTTTATGATCCCACCTAAGGGATGTTATGTTAACAAGTGATGTGTTTCTATATGCCTAAATGTGTGTGCCTTTGCTTGTTATGAGTCAACTTAATGTCAAACACCATATCCAACCATGGTAAAATCTCTAGTTATTGAAATGATACGAATCAATCTCACATTTTATGATGTTTTGTTAATATTTTTCGGTGTATACTTTGTTAAATAAGGCATGGAAAGGTACTTATGCATTACAATAAGTCAAGCAATCAGGGATATATGAAAGGTCCAACTATCATGATCAACCTACTCTCTCATATGATATTAAGAAAAGAACATAGTCTTGGGTCAACCCAACAAGTGAGAGATTACAAGGGGAAGGAATAGGTTTCTATCCCTCCCTCCCTATTAGTTTGGTTACCCTCATTAAAGGTCTTTGTTTTTGGACTAGTTGGCTCTCTCTTTCTTTTTCTAGTTACCAAGTTCTCTCCCATTACTTGTTGGAGTTCTCCCTATTACTACTTACATAAGCTTAGGTCTCTTTCTAGTTACCAAAGGCATCTATCTTTGTCTAATTCTTTGTTCATGGAGTGATTCCTCTTTCTTTGTCAAATACCTTACTTTCTTTGTAAGGACTTTCTTGGATCTATTTAGCTATCTAAGTTAGTGTTGTAACATGCTAACTCACCCACTTTGCTCTGCCTACCTAAGTTCACGTGAGCAAATAGTAAGGCAAACTAGATGGATACCATACTTGTACATAGAAAAGAAACAACATGTTATTATTCTTTTTTACCATCCGTTGAGATCAAAGTAAGGTTCTTATTCTAGATATACTTCCCACTCACCTTGAAATAATCAAAGGCATATACACGCATAATAGGTAGAGCAATGAGCGTGATTACATTAGCTCCATTAAATCTTTTCAAATGAAGTCAAATGCCAAGTTTTTCATGGACACACCATCATGCTAAGCCCATTGAACACTACCACCTACCACCCAAAGTACAAGCTAATTTTTCACAAGGACAATTTGTATTTTAATCTTTTTTTTTCGATGAGAATTTTTGTGGTAAGGTAGCATTCATATTTTAAAACCGTGAATATTGCCATAATAACATCCATATATGTCACCATTGAAACACCATGACAACTCTCTTGAAACCAAATGAACATCTCAAAAAATGTCTCTAAAACATGCATAGAAATAACTAAATTATAGATTGTTATGACTCAAGGGGGGCATATATGGGGTTAAATGTATGTGATATGAGCCCAAGGGGGGCATATATGGGGTTAAATGTATGTGATATGAGCCCAAGGGGGGCATATATGCGGCTAATTATACATTTAATGTGTAAATGTATATGTAATAGGGTTGGCCTATTAGTAAAGGGGCCTCATGTGTAGTGTGTGAATAGGTATATATAGAGATCATGTATCCATTATTGAGATCATGTGAATTGTGATGTATGAATGTATTTGGGTATTTGGAGGAGGTTCTCCTATTCTTTAAGGAATTATTGTGTAACTCATCTCTCTTATCTATATTGGAGTTGTGATCCACACTCACATTTATGTACATGGTGTGTACTTTTGGTTTATTGTGATATTTTAAGCGTTTGGAACACAACAATGTCCCATCTTGTGACATCATAAACACGTCACTTTACTCAAGTCCTTATTTATTGTACCTATACCTTCCTTCTTGTTGTATCCTTTCTTGCTACCCTTCTTCATCCTCCCAATGAGAGCAATCTCATCTACCTCCTCTTATTTCTTTGAACAAGATTATATCTTAATGTATTCCTACACAAGATCGTTCCATAGCTTGTAACTTTCAAGATGATACAAGTGAAAGGACTCTCTCCCACCCCTCTGGCCAATGGGTGTTTGTTCTCATGAGAATCTTCCACCTTTTACAAAGCTATGGAATGATCTTGTGTAGGAATAAATTAGGTTCTAAAGGGTATTTCAAGATCTACCCTTGGATTTACCACCCAAAAGAGAGACCAGGCACATAATTGAAGTAAAACCAAGGTCAAACTCTGTCAACATCAAGCCCTATCAGTATCCACATCACCAAAAAACAAAAATTGAGAGAATAATTCAAGACCTCTTGAGATGTGGTATTATTGAAAAAAGTAGAATCACATATGCAGCTCCGTACTTCTAGTCTAGAAGAAATATGGATCCTTTAGATTGTGTATAGATTACATAGGGTTGAATAAGATAACAATAAAAAATATATTTATTATTCCCTTCATAGATGAAGTGTTGGATGAACTTCATGGAGCTAGGTATTTCTCAAAACTGGACTTGAGATTCACTACTAAATCAAAATAAGGCTAGAATATGTGGACAAAATTGTTTTCTAGACTCGTGAGGGGTACTATGAATTCAAAGTGATGCTCTTTGGGTTAACTAACGCTTCAGGCACCTTCCAGGCCACCATGAATGAAGTGTTCTGACCCTTTCTAAGGAAGTCTGTGTTAGTATTTTTTGACAAAATTCTTATATATAGTAAAACATGGGATGAACATCTAAAGCACTTGGAACACGTTATCTCTCCTAAAAAAAAACAAGTTTATGCGAAGATGTCAAAATGTACTTTTGGAAAAGAAGAGGTAGATTATCTGGGTCATGTGATATCAAAGGGAGTGAAGTTAGATCCTAAAAAAAATAAGACAATTATAGAATGGCCCAAACCAATTAACATTTCCAAGTTAAGGGGATTTTTGGGTTTTATGGGATACTATATAAGGTTTATTTGGAATTATGCCCACGTAACTACTCCCTTAACAAACCTTTTAAAAAAGAATGCATTCTCATGGGATGATAAAGCAGAAAGATAACCTCGAGGGTTAGCTCAATTGGTCTAGATCCAGACGTGATTTTATCATGCTTGTTATTGATCACGGGATTTAATCTCTTGATTCCCCCGAGGCGAGGCCCCGTAATCAAGGCCGACAGTTAACCCTTATTACCATCCATGGATCATGGGGAAGTATTCAAAGGGTTTTCTGTGAGTACATTTCCTCAAAAAAAAAAGTAGAAAGATGTTTTGAAGTATTAAAGGAGATTATGTTCACAACGTTGGTATTAACAACTCCTAATTTTTCAAAACCTTTTGTAATCAAGTATGACGCTTCAAGTTTCATAATAGGAGTAGTCTTGATGCAGGATGACAATCCTATAGCATTCAAAAGTAGGAAGCTCAACAAAAATGAATGTTTAAAATCTACATATGACAAGGAAATGTTCACCATTATGCATGCCCTAGCCAAATGGCAATAGTATCTGCTTGGAAGCAAATTTTTGATACATATATATCACAATAGTCTTCAACACCTTCTTCGACAAAAAACACTTTCTATAGAATAACAAAAATGGATAGAAAAAACTGTCACCTTTGATATGGAAATACTACATAAAAGGGGTAAGGACAATATAACATCTCATGCTTTCTCATGAAAAAGATGAAGAGTTGATGTTACTTACATTCTGAGTTGTAGTTTCAGAATAGCTAGATGAAATTCAAAGGGAATATGCAAAGAATATAGAAACATGTGCCATCATTGATAATCCCATTCAAGATTCCAACTTCGAATGGAAGAATGACATCCTTTGGTATAAAGGAAGAATCAACCTAAGCCCAACCTTGAAACTTAAGTTCAAGGTTCTTAAGGAGTCACATGACTCACCAGTAGTAGGACACATGGTTTTTCAAGGCTTACTATAATGCACGTCAATATTTGTTTGGAAAGGGATGAATAAATATATTCATAAATCTGTAGCAGAATGTGATCAATGCCAAAGGAACAAAAATGAAAATTTTATGACCCCAGGATTGCTCCATCCCCTACACATCCCTAACCAAAAGTGGAAGAAATATCCATGGAATTCATTGACAGGTTACCCATGTCAAACAGGAAGGACAAAATATTTGTGGTAGTGGATAGACTCACTAAACATGCACACTTCACAAGAGTAAAGAAAGTAGATTCAAGGAAACAAATTGTTGAAGTATTATGAAAAAATGTTTACAAGTTACATGGGTTTTCCAAAGATCATTATGAGTGACAGAGATGCCAAATTTAAAGGAAATTTATGGAAACAATTCTTCAAACAAATTGGAGCATCCCTCAACATGAGTTCATCCTACCACCCCCAAACAGACTGCCAAACCAAAATTGTTAATAAATGTTTGGAAGCCTACCTCTGTTGTTTTGTAATAGATAAAGAAGAATAAGTGGTTCCAATGGTTACACCTTGTTGAGTCGTGGTACAACTCCACATATCACACTTCAACTAAAATGATCCCATTCTAGGCTCTTTACGGTTATGACCCCCCTAAATGGAAGGAGTTCACCATAAATGAGACAAAAATTATGGTAGTAAGAGATTGATTAGAGGAAAACCAAAAGGTTATTCAGACACTTAAGGAAAACTTAAACATCGCAAGAAACTGTATGAAGAAACAAGCTGACCAACATAGGACAGAAAGAGAATTTGAAGTGGGAGATTGTGTATTTGTGAAACTTCAACCTTACAAATAATTATCCTTAAAGAAACAAGGGAAAAACAAATTGGCTCCTATGTTCTATGAACCATATCAAGTTATCAAGAAAATCAGTCAAGATGTTTTCCATGTCTCTTGTCTCAAGAAAATATTGGGAAAACACCAAACAACTTAGGCAACACTTTATACACTAGATGACGAAGGAAAAGTTATATTGGAACTAGAAGCTATATTTCCACCAGGGAGAAGAAATTATGCTCCAGAGTAATTAAGGAATATCTCATTAAGTGGAAGAACCTATCATAAGAGGATACCTCCCAAGAGACGAAGAATTTTCTTCAACAACATCCTTCGTTACCCTTGTTTGAGGACAAAACATCTCTAAAGGGGAAGGCAATGTTATATAAATAGTAATAATAAAGTTAGGATCATTAATAATAAATAATAATAATAAAAGAAGGAAAATATAATAAGAAATAAAATATTAAAAGACACGACCTTTTCACGAAAAGATGTCAAGGCATCCCTTTGCATATATTTAACGGGGACCTTCATTGTAATGAGACCATCTTATATTTTTCTCATAAAACATTATATTTATATTCATTATTGAGCATATAATTTTTCGTGCTTATAACATGGTAGCAATAAATCAATCATCTATTCCCTCAAAGTTAACAACAAATAATCTATAAACACACACAATCATCCACAAGGGACAAGACAATTGTAACTATATTTTTCTCATAAAACATTATATTTATATTCATTATTGAGCATATAATTTTTCGTGCTTATAACATGGTAGCAATAAATCAATCATCTATTCCCTCAAAGTTAACAACAAATAATCTATAAACACACACAATCATCCACAAGGGACAAGACAATTGTAACTACCTATTTGTTATGTTGTTAATGCGATGATCTATTAGCTAACCCAACATACAACATATATACCATCTGACTTGTGACATGCATATTTGATCCAAGTCATAGATTTGACAAGTGTATTGAATACAAGTACCCTTTTTACGAAAATCCCTTCAACCTTAAAATTTTGTGTTTTCATAAAGTAAAGCAATAGTACAAAAATTATAATCCTCCAAATTGTAAAATTTGTACAGGTCTTCGTTCAAATGCAACCGTATTTCTAAATATTATTACAAAGTAAGAAATTATTCAATATCTTTGCAGTAAATTTATTCATTGTTAGCGTTGGTCACTTAGAAGTTGATGTACTGTTGTGATATTGGTTGTCAAAGTGTTAGTAGCATACAAAGCAAGTGACACATATACATGTTGACCTATGTTGTCTAAAACTATTAGTTGAAACCAAGGTGGTACTAGAATTCCAAGAATAATTATGGGCTAAAGCAAGTATCATAGATAATATGATCTTGATGGTACATAGCACATTCAAAGGATATCCAAGTGCTAATGGAAATTCATTAGACATTTATTTTGCTTGTTAAATTAGAATGAGATGGTCCCATGCAATTTATTGATCGATTTTATGATTCTTTTTTAGCACTTGTTAACATGATAAATAAAATGAGTCAACATACTAGACATCAAGTTGGGTCAGATGACTTAGTTGGCATTTCTTGAAAGGAAAATGGAGTAGCAATTTTTATTGGTAGATTGCTTTGTGATAGGAATGCTC
The DNA here is from genome assembly GCA_000966675.3 of Picea glauca. Classification (NCBI taxonomy): domain Eukaryota; kingdom Viridiplantae; phylum Streptophyta; class Pinopsida; order Pinales; family Pinaceae; genus Picea; species Picea glauca. The sequence continues at coordinate 632,965 of JZKD02S2291764.1, forward strand.
TATTAATATGTGTGATATCAATGATTAAAGGGGTAGCATTGAATTGTTTTTGACATGGATGTTTGTGCCTTTCATTGAATTGTTCTTGTTTACCATTCTTTTATTTTTTATATTGATTCTGGATGTTGATGGAACTAGGTTAGATGTTTGGTCAATTTGATATTGAATTCATGGGTTCAACAAGAAGTTTATCATGAGTCTATAATGAAGATTCATTTGATGTGTTTTCAACCTATTGTTGTTGTGTTGAAGGGCATAGGTGTTTGATTTTTTACTTTACCATGAGGAATAGTTATTGTTGTTGACTCCTTTAGAATGTTGGGCATATAATTGCTCTTTGTTGGATTATTTTAATATGCCTACCTTCTTGTTCATGCTTGTCCTTAGAAATTATTCTTTATAGATATTGATCGATATTTTCATAATCACTACAAACCTTTTCTTCAACTTTTTATCTTCCTCATAATCAACAATTACTTTATGTTGCTTCTTTTATTGTTTTATCATAAAAGGTTATTTATTGTTTTATCATAAGAGGTTAAACCTTGAACCTCTTCTTTTATAATGATAATTTATATTGAAATGTTATATCAAATAATTTAACCAACTTCATAAATTGAGGAAGATGATCTTCCCAATTACAAATTACAAATTTCAACACTATGATCAAATTATAATCTAAGTAGTAGAGTGAAAACATTACTCATATGTCAAAGTTATTTTCTTTTGGCAAAAACTTCAAAGTGTTGAAAAGTGATAAAACACATTTTACAATATAATACAACACTATGATCAAGTTATAATATTAGTACTGGAGTGAAAACATTACTCATATGTCAAGTTCTTTTGGCAAAAACTTCAAGCTTGGATGCATGGTATTCAAGTGTTAAGAAGTGATAAAACACTTTTTACAATAATGCAAGCCATGTTAGGTGATAAATACTCACGTCGAAGGAAAGTAAGTTTTTTTTTGAATTCTTTCAAAATTCTAATCCCGTAGAGAAAGTCTTGGCTAAACCACTTATTAAAAATTTATTTCATTTGAATTTTGCTGGCCAAATAGTAAAAAATAGTTTATACTTCCAACCAAAAGGAGGCAAATTTATGAGGTTTATAGTCCCTTCAAACTTTTACCTATCTCTCCTACATGAATATGCTTATTAAGAACTTTGTACCTTTTTCTTTTTAACCTCCAAAACATTGTACTTGGGATTGTCGAAATTCTTGTAAAGACTAACTATACAGTTATTGATAAATTCATTGTACCATATTAATTTCTTGTCTTTTAAATTTTGTTTCCTTCATTTCTTAAATTTTTCATACTACACATGTCACTTAAGTTCTTCGAGTTTTGCTTTATAAATATGTTATAGCCTATGACATTTGTGACATTTTAGAATTATTTGTGGAAACTATAATCATAACATTGTTTTAGGTTTCTATTATTTTCGATGTTGTTTTTATCAATCAAACTCGAACTCTACCTTTGGATATTATTCATTCTTTGAATCCAATTGTAATTTTAAGTTGGTTTATTTCTAGAGATTTAAAAAAAATCTTGTAAAAATGAAGTAAGTATATTGTTCAAGTTAGACATTTTTATCAATTCATATATATTTATTATCTCAACTGTGATTATTTATGAAAAACATGCATTTTTAAGAATCAATGTTCTTTATAAAGATCTTAGAGACATTAAAAGTTTATGTAATCAAATGCAAGATAAAAATACAAAAAATAGGGTTTTTACAACCTTGACCATGACCATATTTAACTCTTCCTCGATTGTATCATTTACCTTGACCTTTATGATTGTTACCCCTAACAAGTGTCAACGTTGTGTTAAATGCCAATTTTGTATGATATAGTATTGTTGAGACACATTTACATTGAGTGAAGCATATTTTTAGGGTTAGATAGTGTTGAACAATATACATGTTTGGAATGAAATCCCGAAGGGTTTTATTGTTTATTCTCTTATGTATGTTCTAGGAACATTTGTAGGATGATTTGTTGTACTTGCAATATTTGAGGGTCAACTTGCATACTCAAATTATTTCATAGCATCTTGAATATTATATTTATTATCATGATTGCATAGCAAAAGATAATCGGATGACAAAACATGTATCATATGTATTATACTAAATTGCAATAATATCCTTATCGATTACAACTAGTGATATCTATGGATTAGTATTTGGTTGGGTTCCATGCATCCCTAAGTTAACACAATTGCTTATTTATTGTTCTAACGTAGTGTGTAATGTTTTTTTATCCTGTGATGCTTGGATATGGTTATGGTTCATGTTTTTATTATGTTTCTACGAGATAATATGTGTTAATTCTCTAATATAATCTTGTTTGAGGTTATGACATTGATGCAAGTGGTTGCATTGCCTAAATTACAATGTATACTATATCGTTGGGTATGTATGGAAAATGATGCAGGAGCATCCTTGGGGTCGGACAATCTGCATCACCCAAAAAAATAATTCTATTATGCAAATTAGGCAATAAGTCGAATAAGGATTGTGTTAGTGGTCCATTTTATTTAGTCGGCTTGCTATGAATTTGAACTATTGTTACTCATGCACCCACTCTTGTGTATGTTGAAACTCATGTTGAAACTCGTGTTGAAACTCCTGTGTATGGTGGAAATTTATAAGTATCGCAATGTTTCTTCATCTTCAACGTTGTGACCACACACATTTGACTTCACCACACTGGCATTCTTCATGATGAGTTGCAGCCACATGGTAGTAATGTTCCCGTGCCTAGTAGAAGTTTGTTAACACCAATAAGGAGGTGAATTGTTGGGCTGTTTTGGTAACTATCCATTCTTGGCAATGGAAAGTGAATCGATTCAGAGGTTAAGGGAGGAGTTTAAAGAGACATGGACGCGATGGAGAAAGGGCTTGGGTCAGGACAGAGGAAAGGTTGGTTCATCGCAAAAGAAGGGATTGGTTAACAATAAATAGAGATATCGTGAATGAACTGGATGATGGGAAGGCTGGAACATAGTCTCAACACACTAATTTAGGAGCAATCCTCTCCTAACGATTTCACGTCTGTAACAATAACGCAGATTACCAGAGCTGCTTGATTTCCAACTATTCCACCGTGATGTTATGTAGCCTTGTTGTTTTGCTTTGAATCAATAACATTAGAGTTTCATTCTGCTAGTGTTTCAGTATTAAGTTTGTTCATACTCTCCTTATTGTTTTGGAAATAGTATTTTTTTTTGCTTTTTCGCTGTGTATTCTGTAGCAGGGTGCGTGTTGTAAATGTTTATGTGTTGCAGTATCAATTTCTCCCTACATCAGGTGGTATCAGAGCTTACGTTCGCTCTGGGATAAGTGTGTGACTGTTCATGTAAGTGGGTTACAAAATACCCTGATTATGGTGGTGTTTCAGCGAAAGTGTTGAAGAACAAGTAGGTGTATCAATGTTTGGATTGAGGTTGTGGATGGTAGTTGGGATTCGAACTACCAGGAGACTTGGAAGAATGTCACCCATAATGAGAGGATCAACACGTGGAGGTGCAAGAAATCAAGAACTTGAAGAGTTACGGAGAAGAATATAGGAATTAGAACACATAAGAGATGGAGATGTTGAGATAGATTCTGACTCTAAAGATGAGAGTGAGATTGAACATAATACTGAGGATGTAGACCCAACAGAGCATTTGATATCCTATCTGAGTAACAGAGGTAATACAAAGCTCGAGGTTTCGTGCTATGATGGAAGCTTGAAGGCTGAAACTCTTATAGATGTATTTTGAATATGAGAATGTTCGTGATCCAAACCAGGTTCGATTTTCTACCACAAAGTTGAAAGGACATGCTTCCCTTTGGTGGGACATGTTACAAAAAGACAGAGTTGATAATAGGCGGGAAAAGATCAAGAATTGGAAGAAGATGGTGAGTAAGATTAAAGAAAAGTTCTTGCTCGTGGATTACCAACAGAATCTGTGTAGACAAGTGTAGAATCTGAGGCAAAAAGATACTCTTATGCGTGAGTCTACTGAAGAGTTCTTCAGGCTGTCACTCAGATATGGTATTAAGGAGCCAGAGTATTAGCGTGTGGATAGATAAGTGAATGGACTGAAGTATACAATCCAAGATGAGATGAGTATTATTTTCGTACTATAGATGAATCTTATCAAATTTCCCTAAAGGTGGAGGAGAAAGTTGACAGGAAAACCCAACAAAATTTAATGGGAAGACGTCCATGAGAAAGAGGCAGAACAAACACTGCTAAAGTAAATGATAAAGAAGAGGAATCCACAAGTAGCCAAAGTACCAGAGGAAATGGAGTTGGTAGAGGAAGAGGATTCGGAAGAGGAAAGGGAAAGTTTGTAATTACTTGTTATAGATGTGGATTTGAAGGTCACAAAGCCTCAGAATGTCCAGAAAAGAAAGGTTCCAATAAAAGAGGTGATGCTAGAAAGTAGGTTACCATGGAAGGTGATGCATAGGTGGTTGGAGAATATATGGTTATGCTTTCACATGAACAAGGTGAGAACTTGATGTTTCGAAGAATTTTACTTAAACTAGAACAAAATTTAATAGAAGAACCTAAACATAGGAAAAGAGTGTTTAAGGCCAGATGCAAAGTTGAAGGCAATTGTTATAACTTGATTATTGATGGAGGAAGTAAAGAAAACTTGATTTCTACTGAGGTCAAGAGGAAACTTAATTTGAAATGTGAACCACATCCTAATCCTTATCGAGTTTCATGGTTGTAGAAAGGTCAACAGGTGACGGTGACCGAACAATGTTTGTTAAAATTTCAGATTGGAGATTTTAAAGAGCAAGAGTTATGCGATGTAGTGGAGATGGATGCATGCCATATTTTGCTTGGGAGACCATGGATGTTTGATCTGAAGGTGATCCATGATGGCAGAGAAAATTCGTATGAATTTATTCAAAATGGACAACTTTATAAGTTGAAACCAATGCGTGAAGATGGTGGGAGTAATAGCAGTAGTTGCAACAAAGATGTGAACAACAGTAACAATCGCCTTATGTTGAGTTCATCCAAGGAGTTCTTGAAGGAGGAGAAACAAAATGGGTATTTTTTTGGCTGTAGCGAAAAAGAAGGTTCAAGAGGTTGAAAAGGGGAGTTCTGTACCAGCAGATATCCAACACATGTTGGAATATTTTAAAGAAATTGTTGCATAGGAATTACCCACAGGGTTGCCTCCTTTGCGTAGTATATCTCATCAAATTGATTTGATCCCAGGATCAAATTTTCCAAATAAAACACCTTATCGAATGACTCCATTAGAGAGTGAAGAAGTGAATCGGCAAGTGCAGGAATTGCTTGACCGAGGGTTGATTCGTGGGAGCTTGAGCCCTTGCGCAGTACCAACAATATTGACACCTAAGAAAACAGAGGAATGACAAATGTGTATTGATTTGTGTGTTATAAACAAGATAACTATCAAGCACCGGTTTCCATTGCCCATAATGGATGACCTTATGGATTTCCTGAGTGGTTCAAAATATTTTAAAAAAGTTGATTTGAAGAGTGGTTATCACCAAATTCAAATAAGAGAAGGTGACGAATGGAAGACTACATTGAAGATCAAAGATGGATTGTTTGAATGGTTAGTGATGTCGTTCAGGTTAAATAATGCACCCAACACGTTCACGAGATTGATGAACGAAGTCTTGGAAATATTTTTGGGTAAGTTTGTGGTTGTATATTTGGATGATATACTGATTTTTAGCAAGAGTAGAATAGAGCATGTTGAGCATGTGAGGGAAATACTATAGTTCCTAAAGGACGATAAACTATTGATAAACATGAACATTCATGCAACGAGAATTAGTGTACCTGGGTTTCATGGTTTCAAAAGAAGGAATTAAAATGGATCCTGAGAAAGTGAAGGCTATTATCGAATGTCCAACACCAAGATGCACATTCGATGTGAGAAAATTCCATGGATTGGCAGGCTTCTATCATAAATTCATTAGGAACTTTAGCCAAATATGTGTGTCTCTTACAAAATGTATGAAGAAAGGAGTGTTCCATTGGATTGTAGCAACAGAGAGGTCATTTAAAGAATTGAAGAAGAGAGTAACAACACAACCAATATTAACATTATCATATTTTAATAAAGTGTTTCAGGTTGATTGTGACACTAGTGGAACAACAATTGGAGCAGTTCTAAGTCAAGAAGGTATAACCATTACATTTTTCAGCGAGAAGTTGAACGAGTCCATAAAGAAGTATTATGTTTATGATCAAGAATTTTATGCTATTGTGCAAGCCTTGAAGAAATGGTGACATTATCTACTACCGAAGGAGTTTTTCTTGTTCACGGATCACAAAAATTTGCAGTACATTAACAACCAAGGTAAGTTGAATCAAAAACATATTAAATGGGTAGAATTCTTGCAAAGTTATTCTTTTGTGCTGAAACACGGGTCCAAGATGTCTAATAAGGTAGCTGGTGCATTAAGTCGAAGGACAACATTGTTTAATACCATGTCGGTAGAAGTGGTAAGTCTGAATTGTCTAAAGACATTGTATGAAGAAGATGCAAATTTCTCATAAGCTTGGAAGGCGTGTAAAGAGCTTTGGAGTTTAGACAGGACATCGTATCTAGACTACCATATCCAAGAAGAGTTTTTGTTTAAAAACCAACAATTGTGTATTCCCAGAAGTTCCATACGAATGAATCTCATTAAAGAGTTGCATAGTGGTAGTTTAGGAGGACATTTTGGGAATGATAAGACCGCGGCCTTGGTGAAGGAGAGATATTTTTGGCCCAACATTAATAAAGATGTCTACAATTTTGTTGCAGGTTGTAGGATCTACCAACTAGCAAAAGGAAAAAGTCAGAACATGAGACTCTATACTCCATTGCCAATGCCCAAAGGACCTTGGGAGGATATCATTATGGATTTTGTCTTACTATTACCTATGACACAGAGAAAACATGACTCAACAATGGTATTTGTGGACATATTTTCAAAAATGGCACACTTCATAGCATGTAAGAAGATTAGTGATTCTAGTGAAGTAGTTGCATTATTTTTCAAAGAGGTGGTTAGATTGCATGGATTACGACAAAGCATTACTTCAGATCGAGATACAAGATTCCTTGGGCATTTTTGGAGAACATTCTAGAAAAAGTTAGGCTCAGATTTGTTATACGGTTCAACATATCATCCTCAAACGGATGGCCATGCAAAAGTAGTGAACAAAAGTATAGGAAATTTGTTGAGAAGTTTAAGTGGAGAGAATCCTAGTCAATGGGATTTGGCATTAGCCCAAGATGAGTTCACATATAACGATTTGGTGAACAAATATATGGGAAAGAGTCCATTTCAGATTGTTTATGGACGATCGCCAAAAGGTGTGGTAGATTTGGTTGCATTTTCAGATTTGGAAGGCAAGAAGAGTGTTGATGTGAATGATTTTGTGGACAATATGCATGAATTACAAGAACAAGTAAAGAAGAAATTGCAGACCAACAATGATAGTTATAAAGATAGAGCAGATCATCATAGGAGACATAAGGTATTTCAAGAGGGTGAGTTGGTCATGGCTCACTTGAGGAAGGAGGGATTCCAACGGCATCCAAAAACCTAATCCAATGACCTGGATTAGTCAACAATCCTAATTCCTTAACTGGAAATAGAAAAGCATCGGCAAAAAACCATGTGCTGAAAAACCGCCCAACAATGGACATGAAAATTGAGGCAACACGAAAAATGAGGCAAAAATGTGACACGTTTCCTGAGGCAAACAAATGTGCTCGGGGGCATTGCCCCTGCACCCCCCAAGGGGGGGCCTAACAGCCCCCCCTCAAACCCCCTCGCGCGCCCAACGCAACACAAACTCTACTACTCGTGAAAATAATATAACACATACCCAATGCCTTATCCTCCTCAAATGTCTAGGTGTAAATGAGTGGCACCTCGCCACCAATCCCTAACCCCCTTAGGTGACGTCATGTTTCTAGAAGTGAGGTTTTACCTCTCCTAGGAAAAACATTTGGCATGTGGGGGCTAGGCTATGTTTTCCAAGTCATCTTTGAGGCCTTCCAATTTTGATATCTCTCATCTGACATGCAACCCCCTGTCAGCTAACATGTGGGCTTGTAGCCCCATGGAAGCCCAAGCTAGGTTTGTTCTCCCAAAATTGTCCACCAGCTAGGTCCTACAAAGACAAATGAACACGCCCTCCAAGGATATCAAGTCATAACATCATGATAAGTTAATCCAATCAATAAATAAGCCATCCAAGCATGTGCATCAAAGATCACCATATCAAACAATTAACAACTCAAATACACTATGTGACTTCTTAAGCTTAAGTATGGGAGGGTTGACGAGGTGTCCTATTGGGTAGATCTTTCCTTAGGTCAAGGAGAGCTTCCATACTATGAGGTGGATGGGGTCAAGAATAAATGGGCATAGGGACCATGACATACTATGGGTCATAATGTCTCATTCATGGGTGCCTTTGTAGAGGGTGTATGGTACCTTTGTCCGCAATGCAGTTTTTCCAAGCCCATCATTTGCCTTTTATATTTCTTTCTTTTTATTTTCCTTCATAATAGCATGAGGAGATATTGAAGGTCACTGCTCTAGTGTGGTGACCAGGTGGTGGCAATGTCACCCACAAATACCTAATGGAAATGAGAAGGTTGGCTCGTGATGAGACCCCCTTTCTCTCAGCCATGCAACTGAGAGTCACTGACCTAGTTTGGTGACCATATGATGACAATGTCATACCACTAGATATCCATGGACATGATAGGTCAATTCATGATGAGACCTCTTATCCTTCAACTAACCTTTTAAGCATTTTTTATCATATTGTGGGTCCCCTTTTACTCAAAGATAAGTGTTTCATTGCTTTCTTGGGTGATCCCTCGGCGAAGCATCTAGAAGGTTTATATAAGGATTTTATCTTTTACCCAACACCAACCCCTCTAGGCTTTTAGCCCCTTCTTCCCATAGAATGAGGGACAACCCCTTCTTGGGTCAATACACCCAAAAATCCCAAGAGATAAGAAAATGGAGGGGAATAATGATGGAAAATGGTAAGTATGGTTGAGAATAGTACAATGGATCATTAAGGGATTTCCCAGTAGCAAACCCATTCCCAAAAAAGACCACTTACTAGGGCACAATGTCAACCACCAAGGTGAAGTAGGGCAAAAGGCATAATGTCCAAGCACATATCATGAAATCTAGAGCAATCTAAGATGCAACATAATCAAATGGCTTAGATATTGAAATCATTCTCACCAAAATACTGACTTCTACCTCATGGAGCAAGGCCCACTGACTTCTGGAATCCAACTGGTGTGGTGGATTCCATCTGTAAACATGTGACCATCTGTGGTGGTGAGTGGGTTTTCCATCTGTGCAAAGGGTATTGTTGGTCATGTAGTCTCTTGACACTCCATATCTGCAACCTGAGAGCCTCGAGACATCATCTCCTTACTTATCCACAAAATGGGGATAATAGGAATAACATATACCAATTAAGTTAGAGGAGCACATTGAAAAAATTATTGCTACACGAGTTGGTAAGAAGACTCGTCGAAAGGAGTACATGGAATATTTAATAAAGTGGAAGAATCGAGGGGTAGATGATGCATCGTGGGTGACTGAAGATAAGTTAGCATGTGTGCAGAACTATTCACCTCAGCAGTAATTTGCACATGAGCTGGAGCTCTTGTTTTTCTTACCAAGGGTGTCTGATGTAGGAACTTCCTTGGGCTCGAACAATCCGCATCACCCCAAAAAATATTTATATTCTGCAAATTAGGCAGTAAGTTGAATAAGGATTGTGTTAGTGGTCTATTTTATTTAGTCGGTTTGCTATGAATTTGAATTGTTGTTACTCATGCAACCACTCTTGTGTATGCTGAAACTTGTGTTGAAACTCATGTTCAATGTGGAAATTTATAAGTGTCGCAATGTTTCTTCATCTTCAATGTTGTGACCACATACATTTGACTTTTCCATGATGGCATTATTCATGATGATTTGCATCCACATTGTAGTAACGTTCCTGCACCCAGTAGAAGTTTGTTAACTCCAAGAAGGAGGTGAACTTTCAAGTAGTTTTGGTAATTTCCCTTTCTTGGAAATGGAAAGCGAATTGATTCAGAGGTGAAGGGAGGAGTTTAAAGAAACATGGACGTGATGGAGAAAGGGCTTGGCTCGGGACAGAGGAAAGGTCATTTCATTGTAAAAGAAGGGATTCATTAACAGTAAATAGAGAGATTGTGAATGAACTTCATGATGGGAAGGCTGGAACAGAGTCTCAACGCACTGATTCAGGAGCAATCCTCTCCTAGCGATTTCATGTTTGTAACAATAGTGTAGATTATTAGAGCTGCTTATTATCTAACCATTCCATCGTGATGTTATGTAACCTTGTTGTTTTTCTTTGAATCAATAAAATCAGAGTTTCATTCCGCTAGTGTTTCAGTATTAAGTTTGTTCAGACTCTCCTTACTGTTTTGGAAATAGTATTTATGTTTTTCTTTTCCGCTGTGTATTATGTAGTAGGGCGAGTGCTGTAACTGTTTGTGTGTTGTAGTATCAATTTCTCCCTACAATTATAAAATAACAATGGTCTCCAACCTCAACATTTTTCAATTCGCTCCTCACCTCCTTATACTAACACTAAATTCCAACAACAATGGAATGAAGTTGGTTGATACTTTTAGCATGCCTTGAACCCTAACCTAGATATTGATTTCACTATTTGTTAATAATTCCAATATATCTCATATATTCACGACAACTTTCAATTTGTTTTCCCTAATTTCCTAAATGAAATAACTGATGAACAATTAGATTTAGTTGTAGAATAATTGGTTCTATTCAATTATGCCACTAAGGTTGGTACCACTTTGGATTTGGAGGCTCCTTTCTCCTCTCTTCCCATGTGAACCTCTATGGTCACTATCACCTAGTTACAAAAACCAATATGGTACCATTGTAGTCCCCCAACTCCCATTTTGGTTCCAACATAGTTCCAATCATGGCTACTTCATATTGGAGTTTAATAATAGATTACATGATCATATAATTCCACGACATACTAAGAATAGAATAGATATTGCAAAACACCCTAATTAAAATAATATATTATTAAGACATATTACACCAATGGATGATCTCAAGTACATAAGAGATGATTAAATCCAACCCAATGATTAAAAAATGTCAAATGATCTCACTATTTATACTCTTTGGTCATTTATATCTGACCTTTCATTAAAAAGGTCACCTATTATTACTTTTCACTCAAGCGGTCCTAATAATTTACTTTTCACTCAGGTAAGTCAGTTTTAAATTTATCCAAATATTTAAACATATCTAACATCCCCCCTTAAACATGACTTAGAGTTGTGAAGAAGGTGGCATTGCCACTACATCCCCCTTTAATGGCATCTTTGTGGAGCTTCAACATAGATCAGAGTTTGAAAAACTTAGCCTTTGTCGATGGTTTTGTGACGATATTAAAAACCTGATCATCCATCCTGTAATACTCAAGGGATATTTCACCTTGCTATACCAACCTCCTAAGATAATGTGAATGAACCTTAATATGCTTGGTTTTGCTATGTGCAACTAGATGATTTTCCACCTAAATTGTTCTTTGATTATCACGATATATCATAGATGACCCCTAAGGAGGTCTAAGCTCACCCATTAAGTTTTGGATCAAAAGTACTTCCAAACTTATATATATTATTCCTCTATACTCGACCTCTATGGTGGATGGTGCAATTTCCTGTTACTTCTTCTGTGACCAAACAATTAGACCAAAACCAAGATGAAACACATGGTTGGAAGTAGACTTCCAATCATCAAAATCACCTGCCCAATTAGAGTATGTATATCCTACCAACTTAGTATCACCCCTGTTAGAATACTTAATCCCAATTGAAAAGTACCTTTGACGTACCACACAATTATTTTTGTTGTTTGCATGTGGCTCTCCTTCGTCTCTTGCATGAATCTCAATGCCTATTTAACATCAAAGGCGATGTTAGGACTACTATGAGTAATGTAAAATAATCTCCCAATGATTTGGCTATACAAAGTAACACCAACCTTTGCAAAGCTACACTCGTTCATCAACTTGACTGTTGAGTGATACAGAGAAGAACAAGGACTACAATCATCCATCGTAAATATTTTCAATAGATCAAGAGCATACTTAGGTTGAGAAATGAAGATACCATCATCCAATTGAAAAACTTGGATCCCAAGAAATAAATTAAGCAAACTAAGTTCGTCATCTCAAATGTATCCTTCAACTTAGCCTTTAAACCAATAATCAATTCCCTACTACTCCCAGTGATAATCAAATCATCCACATATAACATAATTGAAAGAATCTCATTATTCACATGCTTAACATAGATATCTGATTTGCAATGATTGAAACCTCAATGAAGATAGACTGTATCAATCTTCTCATACCATGACTTGAGGTGCCTATTTCAAACCATATAAATTTTTTCTTTATTTGCACACAGGTGGAGGATTACCATTTTGCACAAAATATGATGGTTGTTCCATGTAGATCTCTTCCTAAAGATCTCCATGTAAGAAGGCACTATTCACATCCATCTAATGTACCTCCCAAACAAAATGAGTAGCAAGATAAATAACAACCCTAATATAATTCATCTTGTAAATAAGAAAAATTGTCTTGATGTAGTCGCTACCTTCATGTTGTGAGAACCCATTTGCTACAAATAAAACCTTATATCTCTCCACATCACCATATAAAGTGAACTTGGTCCTATAAACCCATTTCCATTTTCCCACATTCTTCCCTTTTGGACAAGGAACCAAATCATAAGTATTGTTTTCCATCAAGGAGTTGTGCACTTTAGCCATAGTAGTCTCTCGTTTTTCCCTACCATGAGCATCCTCATATGCTTAAGGATCACATGGATCATTCACCTTATTAATAAGTGAAAAAATCACCTACTTTTATTGTCTTTGGTTCCTTATGGATTCATTCACACTTGAATCTATGTTAGCAACCTTAATGATATTTGTATCCTAGTTGGGACAATGAATCCCCCTTGCAAAACAAGTATCTATTACATTCTCATTATCGACATTCTTAGCCACATCCTTAGAGGTCTCAACTTGAGTAGATTCATTATTCTCTAATTCATCTTCTAAATTTAAACTTGCTATGCAATCAAGGGGAATAATACAAGAGGGAGAATAAATAAGAGTAGACCCTAAAACCTTCTCATTAAAAATAATATGTCTCTTAAATATCACCTCCTTAATAGGATCATACCATTGATAAGGCTTAGATTCTTCAAAATAACCCATCATGACACATGGATGACTCTTGGGATCCAATTTCTTCCTCTTTTTATTCATAACATGAGTTGAAGCAACATATGCAAATATTTTGAAATGCACAATAGTAGGTTTTATCGCACTCCATTTATCAAGAGGTGCAACATTCCTCATAGCCCTGGTGGGTGGTAACCATATTTAGGATGTGATTTGAACAAGCCATAATTTCTACCCAAAAATATTCTAAAAATCCCTTTTCCTGAATCATACATCTAGCCATCTCAACTAGTGTCATGCTCTTTTGCTCAACAACACCATTTTGTTCAACAATGTATGACATAGTTTTCTACCATGAAATGCCATTTGGTGACAAGTATCCCTCAAATGCATGAATCACATACTCACATTCTCTATCAAACCTCAAACACTTCATTAGTTGACCACATTACTTTTCAACTAATGCCTTGAACTCAGTGAATATCTTAAATATCGTTGTTATTATTCAAGAAATGAACCCTTGTATGCCTAAATAAATCATCGATGCAAGTTAGAATATCTTTGTGCCTGATAGGGAATGATGCTTCATTGTGTAGAGGTCGTTATGCACAATCTAAAGGTGTGACTTTTCCTTCTATAACTTGTCTCTCTCAAACTTTTCCCATTGATGCTTCTTAGAATACACCCCTCACACACACCATCACAAGGAGTCACTCCAGGTAGGCCATGGACCATGTTCAACCGAATCATCAAGTGAATATTCCTAAAATTTAGATTCCCTACTCTCTCATGCTAAAGCTTACACCCATTATCTACTTTGAATACAATAGCAAACCCTCTTCACCTTTTTCAATCCTCAAAACCACAAAACTTGTATAATTTATTATTTGGGTCAATATTACTTAGAGAAACAATGGTCAATTTGCTTTCAGTATCCTTAACAACAATATTATTAGGCCCAAAATCTTGTTGCTTACTATTTTTTGTGATTTGAGGTACATATAACAAGTTAGCATGAAGGTTTGGTACATGCTAGACATTATCAATCATGCCATTCTCACTGTCAAAACTAATAGAGCCAACATTAATAAGTGCATAATCATCTACAACACATATCTTTTCTTCCTTAGCCTCATTCATTAAATAAAATAGAGAAGCATCATTAACCATGTGATGTGAACCACGAGAATCCATTTCTTGAACAACTAGAATCCATGCAGTGCTAATAGAAAATGCATGAGCACCATTACCATTACCTTATTGATGATGTTGTTGATGATTACATTCAATCTCCTTAACCTTCTTCTCAAGATATTGGATCTTCTTATAACAATTCTTCTCAACATGGCATGGTTTTCCACAATATTAGCAACCTTTCTTCTTCTGAAATTGCTGTGATTGTTGTTGATTGTCACAACCATGATCTTTCTTATCATTATGATCTCTATGGCTCTCTTAATCCACACCATGGTTCCTTGCATCATGGCCTCCTTGATTTCCCCTTGATGACCTTGATCTCTAAAGTTTTGCATGCCCTTACCTCTTGTGAAGTGGGTTTATTGTTTCTTTCCAAGATTTCCTTCTCTAATAAGTTTCTCCTTCTCCTCGATCAACGATGTGAAAAAGGAATCAAATGTGAAATCTTTTCCATATTTTTTCCTTGCATCATACTTCAAAATGTGGAGTTGAAGATATTTTAAAGTGCCCTCAAATTCAAAAGAGCCAATTATATTAATTATCATTCCTTCTTCTTGAAGACCTTACTACACTCTTCTATATTTAGTTGTAGTTCCTTAAAACAAACTAGATAATCCTCATTCCTGTCAAATGATAGTGGGTCAAGGGTGGTGAGTTCTTTCTCAAGTAACACAAGTCAATTTTCTTTATTCTTATTGATTAAATTCTTCAACTTGTTCCAAAGTTCATGTGGAGAATTTATCCTAGTGGTATGGAAATGAAGCTTCCTTAAGATGTAGATGGTCATCACCCATATAGCCTCTTCCTTCTTACCTGGAGATTTGAACTTCACATGCTCATTAGTAGGTTTAGGCACACCACCCTTAGTATATTTCCACAATCCTTTCCTTCTCAACAAAATTTCCATGCCTTGAGCCCATTAAGTGTTATAACTCTAGTTTTGAATACTAATTAAGTGTTGTCTAAAAAAAACTCCTCCTATAATACCTTGATCCAAACCAAATGAAACTAATATTTTTCTTTAGAAATGTGACTTCTAGGAGTGTCAACACAATCTACAATATTCCTATGATGTAATAGCCTCCCAACAATTTCAATAGCTAAGACTAAGAGCTAATAGGGTTCAACCCCTAGGCTTTGACCATATAACTCCACACACACAAAGATAAAGAGACATAAAAAATACATAGTAAGTATTGGAAAATACCCAATTGAATATAGTATATTATTAAGACATGAATACACTAATGGAAAATCTAAAGCAAAAGAGGAGAAAATCCAATTTGATGGTCACAAAATGTTAAATTTTCTCATTATTTACATTATTTGTTCATTTAGACGTGACCTTTCATAAAAAGGTCCATTGTTATTACTTTTCACTCAAAGGGTCCTAACTATTTACCTTTCATTCAAGTGGTCCTAATTATTTAATTTTCAGTTAAGACAAGTCAATTTTACACTTATCCAAAAAATTAGACATATTCTAACACTTTACTATTCGTATAAGAAGCATTCCCCTTGTGCACATCTTATGCGACGATGACTCTAAGTCAGATGGAAGAGATGATATGATAATGGTAGAAAACTCTTTTGACTTCCTTTTTCTAGGTTAATTGATAATTAGTTTAAGATTTCATATGTTAAGAGAAACCTTGAGAAGCATGCACTTCATTAGTAGGAGCACTTGTGACCTATCCTTGACACTTTTAATGAATTTAAAGATGAACTATTACAAGAATGGAGTGAGATGGTACAACCATCCATATGCAACCCTTTTCTCACACACATTCATTTCAAATAAGGCGAGTCTCTTCCATATTTAGTCATAGACTAAGAGAGGGTATTGAGAAAAGTGGCATACATATTTTTACCCTTTTCTCACACACATTCATTTCAAATAAGGCGAGTCTCTTCCATATTTAGTCATAGACTAAGAGAGGGTATTGAGAAAAGTGGCATACATATTTTATGGGAGAAATGTATACAATCTACTCTTTTCCACCCGAAATGTCTAGTTGACGAATTATAAGAAATCTTACAAAATATCATAGAGTGTTATCATGGTGCATTATATGTTATTGCGCCAACACCTAAACCATCCTTCATATCAAGCAACAACTTCAATAGTTATAGAGATGAGTTATCCAACTCACGACATGAAATCCAGTAGAGATATTTAATAGATTTTACAAGCATCTCACTTGCCTAAAGAATGATCACTACAAAATTGAGTATTCTATGCTCCGTGATTCATGCTCCAATAACCAAGTATGCGGTTCAAAATTGCTTGAAATGTTTTGTTTTACTCATAATACTTTTTCCCATAACCAACATAATTGTCATGCGCTAGTCATGACATTAACATTCTCAATCTCCACTGGAAAAACCACCCCAAATATTCCACAACAACAACATACTCCGACTATCATGTCTCATGTGCAACACATTCCTCCTCCTTAAAACAGTATGCTCCCCAATCTCAAACCCCTAGAAAACACCCAAAATCGGGATGTAGAAATTCAACACCTCCAAACTATGCTAAGGTATACATTTGCAAGGGAATTTTCCACATCAAACTTAGGCCAAACCAAATAATTAGAATTACAAAGAAAAGACAATTATGAGGTGCTTTGAGTGTGCACTAAGAGGGCACACTTCTACTAGCTATCTATTTAACTATTCAAATGAGATAACTTGCGTATTTTGTGGATAGAGAGAATATGATTTCTTCCACTACCCAAAGTCAAAAAATGTGAATTGCATATACATGGCACCTACTACATCTGATGTCAATCAATCCAATGCGTTACAATAATAACACGTTTATGTGGCCACATGCACCAACTTGCATGGATACACGAATAATACCTCTATCACTACTATAACAATTGTGCCATAATATCATCGAGATAAAGGTAACAAAATTGTTATTCAAGATAACCAGATTTAGGTTAGATCTTTCATGTTGTACATGAAGTTAGTAGTTTATCATTGCCTTATGAAAATGGCACGTCTACTTCATGGAATCCTTTACAAAAATTATAGAAGAAAATTAAGAAGGCACAAGTTGAAACATTCCAAGTAACATGGCATTTCCAAGATGTTTTAGTAACTCACTTGCACCCTTCCTACGATGAAGATAAATTGTCCATCTTTAAAGAAAATGATACCAGTTTCTCATCCAAAAAACTTATGTTCAAGTCCCAACAATGAAACTAGTGCTATCAATGTGGTATAACTTTAAACATGATTATACTAGGAAATTAGTGCATCTTAGTGCATATAAATATATAGAAGCATAAACCATAACCCTATCCAAATGATTACACCATAACATATATACATACAATGTTAAGACAATAAATAAACAACTCCACTAACTCAAGGATGTAGGAAGTTCCCATACAAATACACAACATATATCATTGGTTTTGGTAGAGATTTTAGAGATCTTATTACAATTATACATATGATATACGTGCTTTCACACAATTACTTTTTTCTATGCAACCAATCGTATATATACATAATCATCAAGACACTATCACACCATTTGGTTCCATAAGTTGCCCCAAAATACATGCAAGGACAAGAAGTCGTCATACAAAGGTTAAAGAACACACATACATTAAAAAATATATATAATAAAATCCACCATTCAAGGGCACAAAGGGCTCCAATAGTGGAATGCATCATTTTTCAACAAATTGCAAGGATTCCTTTGTCCATTAGAATTATATGGACACCCAAAAGTAAAGTGAGCATTGACCACAAATTGCATGTCATTTATTTTTGTTCTTCTTATTGTGTCGATAGTCCTTCATATCATGGTCCATGAGGCATTCAAAAATATCACAATATACATTTAGGTCAACTTATGTGATATACATAGAGCAATTGTTAGACCAAAATCCATTTTTTTTTATCCTAAGTGTGACTATATTTCATGCAATCTATGTATCAATAATCTTCTTTTCTTTTATTAAGAAATATGTCTATAAGAAATATATATAATAAAATCCATCATTCAAGGGAACAAAGGGCTCCAATAGTAGAATGCATCATTTTTCAACAAATTGCAAGGATTCCTTTGTCCATTAGAATTATATGGACACGCAAAAGTAAAGTGAGCATTGACCACAAATTGCATGTCATTTATTTTTTTTCTTCTTATTGTGTCGATAGTCCTCATATCATGGTCCATGAGGCATTCAAAAATATCACAGTATATATTTAGGTCAACTTATGTGACATACATAGAGGAATTGTTAGACCAAAATCCAATTTTTTTTATCCTAAGTGTGACTATATTTCATGCAATCTATGTACCAATAATCCTCTTTTCTTTTATTAAGAACTATGTCTATAAGAAACTTCTTTATCCTCTCCATTTGACTTTCCAACGGTGTGACTATATTTCATGCAATCTATGTACCAATAATCCTCTTTTCTTTTATTAAGAACTATGTCTCTAAGAAATTTATTTATCCTCTCCATTTGATTTTCCAACATAGATTTGGCATACAACTACATCTAGTCCTCGTATGTTTCTAAATGTTGTGCCTTTTTCAAGGTTTCTTCATAAGATTTTTGGTTCATGCACATGGAGGGACCTTTTTAGATTAAGACTTAACCCCATGACAAAATTATAGTTGCAACTACTTCAATTGATCTAGATTATTTTCGACACGAAATGAGAGCGGAGATATAAAATATATATGTATAGAGATATATCAGATATCCAATAATATAATAGATATTTATCAAATATAAAACCATAAAAACAGAGATACAATAATACACAATTTCTATTAATGAGTGAAATGTACAAAACTGTAGAAATACAGAGTAAAAGACTCGCTAGAATGTTGACAACTTATCTATGAGAAGAGATGTGATGGCTACTCACATTCGTCAGAAGATGATTATTACAATGAGGCTCCAAAGGAATTTTTAACATAAAGTAAACCCAAAACCCTAACCCCAGAAGATGAAAAGCCAACAATTTTGTGGACCCCGATTTGGGTAGTTTGGTGTATCAACTTCTCGGGGGCGTAACTTTGGCATACGATATCTGTTTAGGGAGTACGATAGCTCGTTGGAAAGGTATAAATGAGGAGATTCATTTTGGGGGCTCAAAAAAATCCTTGGGTTATCATTGAGGTGCCATATGACGAAAAAAATTCATTTAGGCCCTCAAAATGGCCCTGAAAGTTTAGGAACCAAAAAACTGCTAAAAATAGTAAATTGCCAGAAGACTGTTTTGAGCTAGTTGGAATTGGTGGATGGCCATTGATATCCACCTAGATCAATCCTCCCTCCTTACAAAGAAATTGTATCCATTGCGTTGAGTTCTCGGGGGAGAGGGGGAAACATTTGCTGAATCTAAACCTTGGTGAGCTGCTTGCCTTGCTGGAGAAGTTGTGCTCCTTGGGTTGTGGAAGGTTGTTGAGAACTTGATGTTGGAAGGGTTGGAACTTTGTAACCAGTCTAGCTACATGAGATGACTGTGTGTAGAAAGAATCTTTGCACTTTGCTTCAATCTTTTTTACCTGCTTCTACTGGATAGAAGGTGCTTGGACTGAGGCTATAGTGGTTGTAGTGTCCTTTTGTTCACCTTTTGAACAGATTGTGAAAAAGTTGAATTTTGTAGTATGAGATACTACCTTGTGGCACTATTTAGGTGGGACCAATAGTTGGAACTACCTCTAGTATCTTGTAGAGATGATCCCCTAGAGTAACAATGACACTACGGGGTCGAGACTCATAAATAACATGGTGCTTCCACATATATGGTTGGCCCAAAAGAACATCACCTACATCTAGCGGGGAAATATCACATAATACCTCATCCTTGAAGGGTTAGATGTCGTATGACAATCGACATTGCTGGTTGACATGAAGATCTCGTCCCTGGCGAAGCCATCCAATGTTGTATGGTTGCAGGTGTGGTGTTGTCAACAATCCCAATTGTTTAATGACCTTTGATGAGATGAGGTTTTTCTGGCTTCTACTATCAACAATGAAATGCAACGGGGTCCCCTTCACCCACATATGTGAATGGAAGAGGTTCCCCCCCTCTTCAGGATCTTCTGGTTCTTTTGGTTGAATTGTTGCAGTCGTGACAATATTAGTGGGGTCTGCGTCGATGATCTATCTTCTCCCATTATTTTTTAAATCGGATTCTGAATCTGGGTTCAGATCTTTTTCTTTGATCTCGACCATTAATGACTATTTTGAGAGACATTAATTGGTGTTGTGCTAGGGGTTTTTGTGGAAATCACACCACTTTTCAGTGTCCGTCTTCGTCTTTTCTAGACCCTTCTTTTCATGTGGCTTAGACTGGTTTTCAGGAGGTTCTTTGTTAGGGTCGTCTTTATCATGCTTTGGTTGTTGTGGATTTGTAGACCCGAAATCCCATTTGTTTTGGTGCCTAAATTTCTATTCGATTTTGACAGCATATCGATAGGCAACTCCCAGCGATGAGATGTCCAGAAACTCCATTTCAATTTGGATGTACGTGTGTAGAGCCCCACAGTATTTCCGAACCAAATTCAGCTCAAAATATTTGATACCCATCTTGGTGCACAAGGTATGGAAGCTATTGGTGAACTCCGACACTTCTTGGCCCCTCTCTTGATGCAACATGGTCCATCTTATGTACTAGTCATCATAGTTACCAACAAGGTAATATTGTTCCTTGACTGCATCCACAAAAAAAATCCCAAGTGGGCTCAGCCCCATATATTCTACACTCCTCTGTGGAACTTTGATCCCAGTAAGTTTCCCACCAATGTTTGACATGGGGTAGAGCCTTAAGGAGTGCGAAGGTGATATTTTCCCTGTCGGAAAAAATGTAAACAAATAAATAACCTTCTAGCAGATTTAACCATTTTTCTAGGGCATTTGCATATATCTAACCTTCAAATACGAGATTATCAAAATTAACTTGTACCTTTAAAGGAGAGGTTCCTCCAAAATGGTCCCTTTGATGAAGAAGTGCCTGCTGTTATTGACAGGCGTTGAAGGATGTGGGAAAAATTCTCCATCTTTTCGTCCCTCTGTCACGTGAGAGCTTGCTCAAGCAACAAATTAGTAGAATCTTTTGCTCCGTCGTTTTTATTTCCTTCCTCCATGGAGGGTTTTTTGGGCGTATGAGAGTGATTTTCCTCAAGAGAGACAAGCTCGAGACCCAACTTTCTATACTCGTACCTCGTTGGGGACATGCACTGAAAAATGATCAAGAGCATCATGATCTGATACCACTGATCGGGATTATTTTTGGCGTGAAATGAGAGCAGAGATACACTAAATAAATGTACAAAGATATATCATATATCCAACAATATAACAAATATTTCTCATAGATATAACCATAAACACAAAGATACAGTAATACACAATTTCTATTAATGAGCGAAATGTACAAAACTGTAGAAATACAGAATGAAAGACTCACTAGAATGGTGGCAGCTTATCTCTGAGAAGAGATGTGATGGATTCTCACATTCACAAGAAGATGATTATTAGAATGAGGCTCCAAATGCCTTTTTAACATAAAAAAATTACAAATCCCTAACCCTGGAAGATGAAAAACCAATAATTTTGTGGACCTCCTTTTGGGTAGTTTGGTGTATCAACTTCCCAAGGGCGTAACTTTGGAATACGATCTTTGTTTTGGGTATTGATGAGGATATTCATTTTTCGGGCTCAATCAGAGCCTTTGGTTCTCATTAAGGTGTCTGATCGCGAAAAAAATTCATTTAGGCCCTTAAAATGGGCCCGGAAGTTTAGGAACCGAAAAACTGCTAAAAATAGTAAATTTCCAGAAGACTGTTTTGAGCCAGTTGGAATAGGTGGGAAGCCACCGATATCCACCTGGATCATCAATTGATACCAATGAGAAATCATTTGGGAGTTCATTGAAACTTCTATCATCGTCTCTAACCAACTTAGGTTGTTGTTGTTTTATCTCTTTTAATTTATGAGTAGCTAGATGTTGGTCAATTGAGAAATTAAATAACACAATGAATTTGTCCTTTATTCCATTATTCGTAATTGTTACCAAAATTACCAACTTTAAGCAAATTAAAAAACTAGGTTAGAACACGTTCTCTTGTTGAAGAGTCAAACTCAACCATTTGTTTGTCTGCTTTTGGGCCCATGTCTTTCCATAGTTTCACAAATGAGGCAATGCATTTTTGGATCATCAAGAACCCCATCATAGAAGGTTTGAAACAACAAATTGTTTGTTTATTTTCCATTCTACCAAGGCTTGCTAAACCTAGTGGTGGTTAGTTTTGCTCACGTGAGTTGTTTCTTTTATGGTGAAGACAACCTCTATATCTTCTTATCAACTAACCTCTATATTTTTATTCTAATAGGACATATCAACATATTTGGTGATTCTTGGAAGTAGTTGGGCTTCACTTTCTCTATTCAAAGACCTGGTCCTTTCTCTATTGAGTTAGCCTTTGTTCTCAACAAGGTTTCACAACATACTAGGTTGAATAGGCCCATGAAATCATTATTATAATTCCTTTAGATTTTTTCATCTACAAAAGTAAAAATTCACATGGCATCTACTTGCATAGGTTGTTACATGGTCATGATGTCTCTATTTCTATCAAACACACCATCCTTGTTCTCATTCTACTACTCCATGTTTGATGTGATCATTATTTCATCTCTTTGCTTGTCAATATTAATCATGTACATCTTTACTCATAGCTCCATGTTCTCTTCATTTCATCTTCGATCTCTATCTCATGTTGAGATTGTCTAGGTCGTTTCATTTTGAATTTCTTGCATTTGTTTACTCCTATTCCAACCATGTCAACCAATGCTCTTCTATTAATTTTAGTGCGGCTTCATCCTTCCATCTAACTCTTACTCCATGCTAACTCATGGTGATCAACCCCCATCATCAATATAACTCCTTTCGAGCAGGAATGATGAAGTCAACATTGTTCTTTATTAGCAATAAATGCAATAATGTCAATACTGTGCAAAAAGGTTGTTTGTGAACATCAATACAAAACTTGTCTTTTAATGCTAATAATCTTGGTTTTAATCTCAACAACATGCTCCTCACAAAATTCTTCTAGTATTCTATTGAACCAGTCATGCACATTGGTTCTACCAAATTTATAATCTCCAATCTTATCTTCAATCATTCTTGACCATTCATTTGTTTCTTTGTTTCTAGCAATTTATGAAACTTTATACATATAGATTCCAAAAAATATTGTGTGGGTTAGTGAAGAAATGGGTTCTAGCTTGCACATTTTCTTCAAGTGGTTTTAGATTTTCCCTTCCCATCGCTCTTGAATTCCCTTATTTGGCACCATATACGTGTGCATCTCTTTTTCTAATTTTTCAAAATTTATAATTTCTTCAATTTTAGTCTTGAATCTCAAGTTCAACGAGAAACAAAGCCAATGTTGTTGTCTAGATAAAAATATATTAGACAAACCATAACTAGTGGTTCCTTCACATAATTAATCTAAGTATAAACCATAACATAAAATAATATAGACATCATAGAAAAACACACACATAGAAAGTTCAAAGAAGGAAAAAGGAAACATCGATAGCAACAAATTGATGTTGTATTCCCCCAAAGTCACAACCATATATCATGGAAATACATGTATATGTAGTCATACATAGGAGATAATAAAATTGCAATAACATAATTGTCATGTTGGTTTAGTCGACATTTGTCAACACATCAACTAAACTTGCAAAACCCAACAAATATGTTTACATGAATGTAAACATATCATAAGAATTTACATAAATGTAAAAGCCAATAGATGTAAAACCTAGCAAATGTATTTACATAAATGTAAAACCCAAATGTGCATGCTGACAAATTTTATTTACATATATAATAAGCAACTACACCAATATTTTAGCATGTCATTATAATTTATAAATCAACAAATATTCCATTTACTATCTAATAACCTACAAGGGAATTTCCTAATCAATGACTCAATTGAAGGGGAAATTCCAGGAAACCACATTCTAATATACAAACAATTTCTTTTAAAATGAAATGCAATTGATTCATGTCAATTTCATATTACATAACTAACTAATAGGGTGCAAGCATATTTGTCAATTAGAACAGAACAAACTTACAACAAGGGGAAAAATGCAACCACAAAACAACAAGAAACAAGCAACAACTAGTAACCAGTTGCTAGTAGCAAATTGGGCAATAATTTGGGAGACAAAACTCTCCACCCAACCAATTATCTCAATCAAATATTGAGAGCCCCCAAGCTCCCAATCACTAAGGCTATATCAGGGTTCTGCCTTCACCTTCTTTCACCACTCCAAGCCCATAAAGCACTCTCAACTCTCCTTAGACCAACAAAAGCTCTACCTTAAATAACATGGAAAAAACCAATAGGATGGAGCCCCCAACTAGATCCCACCACTTCCATAAGAACCACAACCAAGGCACACAATTCAAACAAAATAAATAATATTTTATTTGCATGAATACTTTCACTTGTTATTCTACTTGCATGCTCGTACAATTAATCCACTTTGTTAGCTTAATTAATATTTCATTAAGTGTGCACTTATTATTAGTATTTTTTAATTTATAAAGCACTTATTTTCTATTGTTTCTTATGAAAAGCACACAAATTTCACTTAATAAGCATAACAATTACTCAAAATACACCTATTATTATAATACTAAAACTATGCAGATGAGGGTGTTACTCGTGTGGCCATCACAAGTAAATCTCACACTTGCATTATTAAACAAGAATAATGAACCTTTTACTTCTACATGCTCTTGATTATATTTCTTGAAATGTCTAATATGCAACACAGACAATCATGCATCAAATCATGTCACTCACAATGGTTTACTTCATTTATTCATCTTCCACACTCTTCTTAAATCATGGCATTCACAACCATTGGGTTATCTAATAGGGTTTCTAGTTTTTAATTTAGCATATGTACTTTGTATGTCACATTATTTGTTAGGATATTTAGACACTTAGGAGTTAGTTAAGATCTATGTTGTCTAATGTGTCGTTAGGTAAAAGTGTGTTTCTTAGTATGTTTCTTTAGTATGCATTTGTAGTTAGGAAATCCGATGGTCATGATATGTTCCCGACATAGAATGATCCGATGGTTCATACTCTCCTCGATCTTAACGACCATTGATCTGTGGATTAACACCCGATTGGTCCATGATCTCTATTTAAAGAGCATGGAGGGTCATTTGATGATGATCGATTGTGAGAAACTCTCTTGTAAAATCTCTCTGTAATCTTTTTCTTTTGCATTAATAAACTGCTCCAAGTGGCCGCGTTGGCTGGGGTCATGGATGTTTCCCTGTAGGGGTTTTACCACGTGAAAACATCGGTGTGTTGATATTTGATTTGGTTGTTTGAGTGGTTACTGAATATGTTCGTCCTCTATTGGAATACAAGTGCTGTCGAACGTGGTATCAGAGCCTGTTTGAAGACCCGCTCCTGTTGTAGATCGAGATCGTGAAGCCGAGTTACCTCATCTCCATTTTCTGTCATTTTCATACATTTATGGGCTGAGTGGACTGTTCCATTGCGTCCAGACCACTCATTTCAGTTATGAACACTTTTCGTTTCACTCAAAAAGGTTTCTGTTTTCCCAAGATACGACCATTACAGTCAGATCCGGAGGTATAAAGCCTGAATAAACATTTTTTTAAATTTCTGCAAAGTTTTATTTTGGTTTGATACTATTTGTTTCTGGGTTTCTACTCTTTTAGATCTGCGTATTCTCTTTTCCCCATGCCCTGTGCGATCTCATCAAATCAGAAACATATAGGAAAAGGTGCATCTTCCAGGTAAGCTAACCGAGATCTAACCCTTGTTGTCATCGAGAAACGATTTTTTTTTTCTTGTGTGAAAAGAGTTTTTTTTTAGCATGCTCTCCAAGGCCGACAACAACAACAACAAAAATCCTCCTTCTGAACATTACAATATGTTTTTCTAGATCATTTGGTTAAAATTTGCCTTATTAAGTAAGAGGTCTTGAGTTCAAGTCTCTATTTTGTTACTTCTTTTTGAAAAAGTTCATGCTAAAATTGTAAAGTTTTTAAAAAGGGCATAACTCTCACATCCGAAGTCTGTTTTCAGTGCCGTTTTTTTTAAAACCGCATAACTTTTCGAGCTCTTTCCATACAAATCATCAGTTTCAGTTTTTAAATCCATATTATCTACATATTTAATATGACTTCTAAAAGTAATATTTTTCTTACCAGCACCAACTACTTCCAATGGAAATCTCATATGGAAGATTTATTAAAAAGTAAAGGCTTGTACCATATTACCTTGGGAAAGGAAAAAAACCCACTGATGATGATAAGAAAGCCAAATGGGCTAATAGGAGTGACGAAGCACGTGGACTAATCAGAATGTCCATCTCTCCTGATTTCATATACCACCTTCAAGAAATTGATGACCCCAAAGAAGCTTGGGAAAATATTGAATCTATGTTTGGTAAACTCAATATTATTCGAGCACAAAAGTTAGAAAATCAAGTATTGAACTTGAGTCCAAGTGATTTTTCTTGCCTTGGAGATTATCTATATAGGTTTAAAACACTCATAATTTTATGTGAAGTATGTAAGATAAAAATGGAGGAAGAGCGTTGCATCTATATTATTCTTTCTAAGATAGGTAGTGCACATTCTGTGTTTGTATCTACATTTTATGCCATGAGAGAGGCTCTAGGGAAAGCTTATTAAAAACCCACTCTTGAGTCCTTTTGTGTTTCTTTGATTAGAGAGGAATATAAACTTGTACAACTTGGAGTGATCAACACTTCTAGTACCTCCAACAAAGCCTTAGTTGCCCAGAAAAAAGATAAACCCAAGAATCCCAAGAAGAAACATCCTCACTACAACAACAAGCAATATAAGGGTCCCAAACCCACTCAAACAACATTTTCTCTGAATGGAGACAAAGGAAGAAAATATAAAAATAAGAAGACTGACATACATTGCAACTTTTGTGATAAAGATGGTCATGATGAGTCCAAATGTTTCAAGAAGATGGTAGCTTTAGAAGCAGCGATGAAGAAGCACAACATCAATATTTATTCTACTTCTTCTTCTTCTTCTTCTCATGGACATGGACTTTCTGCTTCTGGTTTCTCCTTCAATACACCTTCTACTTCTACTTCTAATAAGTGGCTTATTGATTCTGGAGCATCTTATCATATGGCTAAGGATAGAGACATATTTTCTACTCTAAATGAATGTAACACCAAGAAAATATTTGTTGGTGATGATAGATCTCTTAGTGTTGAAGGATATGGAACAATTCAAGTAGAAAATGGTCATTTCAATGATGTATTATGTGTTCCAAGTCTTTCTTGTAACCTTCTATTAGTATATCAAATCACTCATTCAAGTGAAGGTAAAATCGTAGGGTTTTCACCTCACCAAGTTGTAATCAAGGATCTAAAAGATCCTAAGCATGTTCTTGCAACTGGAATTGTTGATGATATTACCAGGTTGTACAAGTTTGACAACTTTGGTTCATCATATTTTTCATTAGTTTTTGTTGCTCATAGTGATGACTTGAGCAAACTATGGCATGAGCGGTTTGGTCATCTAAACTATCGTTCATTGCAACAATTATGTAATCAACAGATGGTAATTGGTCTTCCTCTTGTTTCATGCAGAGATGGTGTTTGTGCTGGTTGTGTTCTCAGAAAACATCATTGGGATAGTTTTGACAAACATGCCTCTTGACACGCCTCGGGTCCTTTGCAGCTTGTTCACAGTGATTTGTGTGGTCCACTTTCTTCTCCTTCTTTTTTTGGGTGCAAGTATTTCTTAAATTTCATTGATGACTTTTCCAGACGTACTT
>JZKD02S2291764.1:661658-687933 GCA_000966675.3 Picea glauca
TATCCAAAATGAATTCCATTTGTCTTGTTCTTGCACTTGTTGCCTCACATAAATGGGAGGTCCATCAGATGGATGTTAAATCCGCCTTCTTTCCCGAAGATTTACAAGAAGAAATCTACATGGAACAACCTCTTGGCTATGTCAAGAATGACTCTAACCTTGTTTTTCACCTTAAGAAATATATTTATGGTCTCAAGCAAGCTCCCCGAGCTTGGTATGCCAAAATGGATAACTTTCTTATTGCCACTGGATTCTCTAGATGCCATTCTGATCCTAATATTTATACCAAGAAAGTAGGAATCCATCTCATAATCCTTGTCCTTTATGTTGATGACCTTATCCTTACTGGTAGTGAAATAAAACTTTTAAACCATGTGAAAACCGGCCTTAAGAAGAAATTTGAAATGAAAAGCTTAGGTTTTTTGCACTACTTCCTTGGCCTCCAAGTTTTGCAAACCAATGAAGGAATTTTTCTTTCCCAGTCTAAGTATGATTGTGACCTTCTTCGTCTCTTTCACATGGATGATTGTAAACCAACCGCTTCTCCCTTCCAATCTTGAGTCAAGCTTATTGCCACCTGTACTTCTCCTGAAGTTGATGCCACCCTGTACCATCAATTAGTTGGTAGCCTCTTATACTTAGCTCATACCCATCCCGATCTTTCCTTTGTTTGTTGGTCTTGTTGCCCGGTATATGCAAACACCCCATGAAAGCCATTGGAAAGCAGCTAAAAGGATACTTCACTATGTCCGTGGTACAGTTCAGTTTGGGATAAATTATAGTTTAGGGGGGACTCCTTTATTGGTTAGTTTCATTGATTCAGATTGGACCGACGACCCTGATGATCGGAAGTCGACTGCAGGTTATGTTTTCAGCCTTGGTACAGGACCTGTCACTTGGGCCTGTAAGAAACAACAGACTATTGCACTTTCTCCAGCAGAAGCATAGTACTGAGCAACGATAAATGCAAGTCAGGAAGCCTTGTGGCTTCGACAGATCCTTTCAGAGTTTGGATTCCAGCAACAACATCCGACCAGCCTTTGGTACGACAATCAGAGTGCCATCAATCTTGCCAAAGATCAAGTTCAACATCAACGTAGCAAACACATCGAGCTACACATGTACTTCATCATAAATCTCATTCATGATCAAGTTATTGAAGTGCTCTTTTGTCCTACAAAAGATCAAGTTGTGAACATTTTCACAAAGTCTCTTACAGAAGCGAAGTTTTCCAAACTTCGATCTATGTTAGGAGTTCAGGAAGTTGTCATTAAGGGGGGATAGGCTCTAATGCCTCCTTCCTTCTCCTATTGTGTCACCATTGTAAATCCTTCAATCCTATTCCAAGTTGTTCTTAAGGGGGGATGTTAGGATATTTAGACACTTAGGATTTAGTTAAGATCTACTTGGTCTAATGTGTCGTTAGGTAAAAGTGTGTTTCTTAGTATGTTTCTTTAGTATGCATTAGTATGCATTTGTAGTTAGGAAATCCAACGGTTCATACTCTCCTCGATCTTAACAACCATTGATCTGTGGCTTAACACCCGATTGGTCCATGATCTCTATTTAAAGAGAATGGAGGGTCATTTGCCGATGATCGATTGTGAGAAACACTCTTGTAAAATCTCTCTGTAATCTTTTTCTTTTGCATTAATAAATTGCTCCAAGTGGTCGTGTTAGTTAGGGTCGTGGATGT
This sequence comes from Picea glauca, assembly GCA_000966675.3. NCBI lineage: Eukaryota > Viridiplantae > Streptophyta > Pinopsida > Pinales > Pinaceae > Picea > Picea glauca. The sequence continues at coordinate 663,355 of JZKD02S2291764.1, forward strand.
TTCCTTGTAGGGGTTTTACCACGTGAAAACATCGGTGTGTTGATCTTTGATCTGGTTATGTGAGTGGTTACTGGAGGTGTTCGTCCTCTGTTGGAATACCTATGTTGTCGAACATTATTATTTGATAGGAGATTATTATTTCCATTTGGTGTTATGAAGCATTTTGGTTGCCTATTCTCATGGAGTAGTTGAGATCCTATGTCTAATTATCTTTATTATTGTGCTTAGTTGCTAGTTTTTAGGATCTTGTTGAGATTTTCTCTCTTAGCTTGTTGAGTTAGTTCTCTTGATGTAAAGCTATATAAGCTTATGTTCGCTAATGAAAATCCAGTCAAATATTATTTTTCACACTTTGGGGTTGAACTCTGCTCATGAGTGGGATTTCCCACATCATTGGTATCAAAGATATTTTTTATCCAGTTCCATATTTGGGTAGTAGCTTCCTCCACATCTTGCCTTCGATTTGAGTTTCTATGCTCCATTGGATCTATCCATTTCTTAATAGATTCTATGTTATTTTGCTATGATGAGAATTGGTATTGCGGACCCTATCTCGATGTTGAACCTTTTTACATTTGGTCCACAACCTTGATATTATTGTGCATTGTGGTTTTATTAAAGATTGAGATCATATTCATTGTGAAGGGGTTCCTTATTGAGGTTGATGGTGTTCATTGGACAACACTTGCAAGTTCACCTTTGTTATCTTATTTTTCTCTACATTTTTCATTTCGAGGCAATGATGATATTCTAATAATATATTTAGATAAGTGAATGCATAGCTAATGACATTGATCACCCAAACTGAGTTATTTATCCCCATTTTCCATGGAGTCATAGAAAATTTCCATTAGGTAGAGATATATCAACTTGTGATAGCTACCACTGCTACCAAAACTATTGTTTGTTGTTCTAACAATATTCAAATTATTCTTAGAATGGTCACCAAAACCATCAAATCTTCCTCCCTCGAACCCAACATCCAAAAGTGTCTCATTCCTCACAAACCCCAAACCCCGAGGATCTATGGTCAACCTAAAATACATAAAAAAATACATCCCTCTCCGACCTATAGTAAGTGCCATTGGAGCCCCACTCATGCCCTTTCCAAATACCTTGTTGATAAGCTTCAAGCCTTCATCAGAAAAACATTTTATTTTATTAATGATTCCACTGATTTCATTCAAAAAACTCGAAATATTCACCTTGATGACCAAGACCTTATGGTCAACTTTGACGTTGCTTCCTTATTTACCAAAATCCTAGTCTTTGAAGCCCTCACACTGATCCCCAAACTTGTTTATCCTGAAACCATGAACCTCATTGAAATCTGTCTCTCCACCACCTTCTTCACCTTCAAAGGGGTTTGCTACGAACAAATCGAAGGTACAACCACGAGGTCATCTTTATTGTCAATCATCACCAATATATTTATGGAACATTTTGAGTCTTTAGCCTTAAACAACTTTCATCTCAAACCCAAATGTTGGTTTAGGTTTGTAGATGACACTTTTTTATTTGGCCTCATGGTCACTCCAACTTGATTGCCTTTTTCAACCACCTTAACAACTTTTCCTCTCACATCCAATTCACTATAGAGACCCAAAAGGAAAACTCCCTTCCCTTTTTGGATGTCCTCATTTCTCGTCTTCCTAATGACTCCCTTACCCACTAAGTTTACAGGAAGAAGACCCATACCGATAGATACCTTAATGCTAGTTCCCACCACCATTTGACTTAAAAATATGTTGTCTTAAAAACCCTAATTACTCACACCCTTCTCATTTTTTCCCCCCAAGTCCTCATAGAATAAAAATCCCACCTAACCAAGGCCCTCTTGTCCAATGGTTACTCTCTCTTCCAAATCAACCAAGCTTTTCTCTCTTCCAGTAAACCTAAACCAAAACCAACCTCATTTCCCTCCCCTCCTTGCGCTCTCATCTCCCTACCCTACATCTAAGGGACCATTGATCTTATCTCAAAACTCTTGGCTAAGAAGAACATCAAAACTATGTTCAAACCTTATAAAAACCTTAAACAACTCTTAAATATTGTTAAAGATAAATATAACCTGATGTTGGGCCCGGGAGTTACCAAATCCCTTGCTCCCATGGTAAATATTACATAGGTCAAACCGGTAGATCCTTCAAAGACCATCTCAAAGAACCTATAACTTATACTACCCACAACCAAATCTCCAAATCAACTATCGCCGAACACCCCTTCAAATCCAAGCACCTCATTTTCTTTGACTAAACTAATATCCTAGCTTCAACCCCCTATTACTCCTCTCATCTCATTCGAGAAATTCTTGAAATAGAAAAGCATCCTAATCATTTTAATTGCGAAGATGGCTACAAACTTAGCCAATCTTGGAAACCCACCATTCACCACCTTGATATGGCTGCCCCCATTGTTTCCTACCCTGCACGATCTCCATCTACCCTCTCCCCCCCTCATTTTATTCTCCATTTCTTTTCTTCCTCGCATTTGGTTTCTTCTATTTCATTATTCTCATCATGCGAAAGCCTACTCTTTTCTCTTCAATTGCTCTAGGTTTACTCAATTTATTCATTTTATATCATTTTCATTGTTATTCAATTCATACTATTTTCATTATTATATTAGATTATATTATATCATTATTATATTAGCATAACAATATTATCTTCCATTATTAATTGGTAATCTATGCTAACACCCTTATATTCATTTTTATATTATATTTTCATCATTATATTATATTATATTATTATCATATCAATATTATCTTCCATTATTAATTGGTATTCTATGCCAACAACTTTTTCTTCGTCATTTTGACTAATCCAAACATGCCATTTCTTCATTATCCCATATATTATTAAATATCATGAAATATTTCTAATATTATAATTAATCCATCTCCACCCTTTACATGATTTTTTAATAGATTTTATCATCTACAATGGTTCATAGAAAAATTTGATTACAAAGGCCATTATTGACAAGTGTCACTTGCTAGTGGACTTCCATCCTCATATATATGCACTTGGATGGAATGGTAATGGTTCATTTGCACATATCAAGCACACATGCAATATGCTATTTGCTTTTGGGTCCTAAGCTTATGGAAAAGGTCACCTATGATGTGACTAATATGAATTGTTGTGGTTTGTTGCTTGGTAAGCCCTAACACTATGATAGGAAAGCTTACTATAAGGCATATAAAAACACTTATACACTATAGAAAGACACTAAAAATTACCTAATCAGAAGCACATCATAAACAACTAATTTGGTACTCACTCACAAGCATGCATGTAAAGTAATTAATCGAGCCACAACACTAGCATTAATTTTCTTGAGGCCTTAATAATGAAAAACAAGAAAATATCACAATTTCCACCCCACATGTAGACCTTAATAAGCTTTTATAATTGTATCTTAATCAAGAACCTTAAACACTTGGTTTGCATAGATTAGTCAATCATACACTTGATCTTTTTCCCGAGGTATCTCTTCCAAATGCACCTTTGTATTGCACTTGAAAAATTGAAAGTGATGAAATTAAGAGGAAAATTCAGGATCTGTTGACTAAAGGTTTCATAAATCATAGTATCTCTCCTTATGCATCACTAATCTTGATTGTACTTAAAAAACATGGGAATCAAAATCTCTGTATTGATTTCAGGGCATCAAATAAAATCACCATAAAAAATCGATATCCACTTCCTTGCATTGATGATTTGCTCGATATGCTTCAAGATGCCCAATTCTTCACCAAAATTGATCTTAAAAGAGGCTATCATTAGGTCAGTGTTCCAGAAGAAGATGCTTGGAAAACAACTTTGAAAACCAATGCATTTTGGTCTCACCAATGTTCCAACTACCTTTATGAGATGAATGAATGATGTTTTCGGAGATTGTATTAATATTTTTTTTAATCATTTATTTGGATGTTATTCTTGTTTCCTCTCAAATGTAGAAGGCACATATCCAACACTTGGAATAGGTTCTTCATCTACTTCAACAATATAAACTCCATGTTAATCTCTCTAAGTGTTCTTATGCTCAAACATCAATATCGTATCTTGGCATTATCATAGATGCACATGGAATTAAGGTGGATCCTGCTAAGGTTGAAGCTATCTGCAATTGGCATACTATGTCTAATCTCATGGAATAAAGGATTTTTATTGGGCTTTCCAACTTATACCCTAAATTCATCTCTAGTTTTTCAGAAATTGCCTTGCGTTTACATCAATTAACAAAGATAAATGTTGTTTTCAAGCGGACACAATATCATTCTTATGCTTTCAATGCCTACAAAGAAAAGTTGTATTCTTCACCTATACTTGTCTTTCCCAATCTCTCACAACCTTTTGAAATTGATACTGATGCTTCACAATTTTCACTTGGAGAAGTTTTGATGCAAAATGGTCATCTAGTAGCTTATCATTCATACACCTTTTCAAAAGAAAAAAAAAAACACTTCGCTTATGATACAAAGTTGTATGCATTAGTTCAAGCTATCAAATATTGGAGACATTATCTAATGGGAAAATAAATTGTTGTTCATATTTATCATTTACCTTTGTAGTTTCTTCGATCTTGAAAAAAAAAATAAAGAAGCTCAACATATGAAATGGGCCTCCTATTTGCAACAATTTCATTTGGTTCTCAAGTACAAAAAGGGAAATACAAACATGGTGGTCGATTACTTGAGTTGACCTCCTTCCTTTCATGCCTTAACTGCGATCACCACTTCACATCTAGTAATTCACACTTGGGATTCACAATCCAGTTGATTCAAGTTTGGGAAAATTTACAAAAGTCTCTGATGCAGGAGCATCTTTGGCCTCAAGCAATCCGCATCAACCCAAAAATATTTCAAGTTTAAGCTAATAAATCTTAAGAAGGAATAAGTGCCAAATTCCTATTGTTGTAACATGTTTTGTTGTAACAGTTGCTGCAACATTGTGTTGAAACAATTGTTGCAACACATGTTGAAACAGTTGTTGCAACGCACACTGTAACAATTGATGCAACACACATTGAAACAATTGTTGGAACATATGCTGAAAAATTTGTTGCAACACATGATGAAACAGTTGCCATAGCACATGTTGAAACAGTTGCTGCAACATATTGTTGCAACAACCATGTGACATATTTTGATGCAGGAGCATCTTGGTCATCCTAGAGATGACACGACGAAGACGATTGCGAAGTTGATACAACATGATTACGTGTTCTATGAAATAAATAGCAGTAAAGTGAGATAGAGTGTGGGAATTAACAATAGTGGTGGAGATCGAATGAATACTGCAAAGTGTGGTAGTGCAGGAAATGGAGCATTGCTACAAGATGGACACGTTTCTACAATATGAGTAGAGGACATGTGTGTGAAAGGAGAATGCAAACCGCTACAGAAGGAAAGGATGTGTTGATGAAGAGTGTGTTGGTGGTGAAAGTTGGAAGGTCACATGTAGGTGAAGAGTCATCGAGAAAAGGACTAATCCAAAGCTGGAAGAAGAAAAGGAATGAGAAGTCCGCTAGAAAAACTGAAGCGAACAATTTCTAAAGGCATAAAATACAACATCGAAGATCTTGCAGGGGAGTTTGTAGAGTGGCAAGTGTATAGATCCCGAGAAATAATGAGAGAGAGGTGGTTGAGGTTGCCATGGCCTCTGGCCTAACAACCTGATGGAGATCGTAAGCTCATATCCGACCATGGAGTCGTTGTATTGTAATATGTATGAATGCATAAAACAAGATTTGATGTTTTACAGATTTAACCTTTTTGTGCATGTGTATGAATAGAGTCTTGTATGATGTTATTTGTTGTGTTATTGGCATGACTATGTGCAAGTTAAATGCCATTGCTTGAATGAATAAATTCCAGTAGAGAATAGTTCCATGTGATTGTTGTGTAGGTTGCATGGGTATGTAGAAGACCATGCTAGATTTGTGTTCCTCTACATGTGTATGTGGGTTTGAGAGAGACCGTACAATGGACTGATGGTTCAATGTAGCTCGAATGATTGTATAACTTGATATTCTATGAGAGGTGAATGTATTTGCATGACTATAGAAATGTTGTGGTAGTGGCATTTCAATTATGGTTGATTATATTAGTGAGGATGAGTGCTCTTAGTCCATGAGCATTGAGAGTTCTTGTATGAGTACATAAGTCTATTTGTATTCCATATATTTTAGAGGTTTGGATATGAGAATGTTCCATGGTTGAAAAATTAACCATTGATTAAAGATTGTGTGGTGCAATCAAAGGGGATGCTATGTTGAAGGTATCACATGCGGTTGTGAATAGAAGTTTTTGTGGAATGTTTTATACCGACGTGAGTCTCATTTTGCAGCAGATGCACATAGTAGCAAAAGATGTGTTGCACCAAAAGGAGCATTGAAAAGTAGGTGTGTTGCAATAGGAGATCGCTATAGGAAGCATGTTGCACCAGGAGGTTATAACAGGAGGTATGTTGTAGCAAGATACGTTTTGTAGTAGAGATGTGTCACAACAAAGACGTGTCACAATAGAAGATATGCATTGCAACAAAAGCGGTGTGTTGCAACAGAGGTATGATATAACAAGATGCATGTTGCAACCAAATACATGTGGTCGAATATGTGTTTTAGTCGCATGTGCAGGTATGTTGCAGCATAAATCATGTTACAATAGAAGACATGTTGCAACAAGAGGCGAGTTGCAACAAGTGAATGTGACATAGACTAGTTAGTGCAAACTGTTTCTATATAGCATATGTGTCTTGGTGCTACAAGGAATAAAACATGGATACATGATAGATGAGGAACAACACCAGTGGTTGTAGCATGATCGGTTTGGAAAGTAAGGGAAATACATAAATGAGGAAGAAGCATCATGGAAACTATGATTCCAATTATGCACAAATCAAGGAATTTTTTGTTGCATATATCTCTCGCGACAGGGGGTGGATTCCATTTGCATCATATTCAGACGTTACAAATTATGATTTTTTAGCTTTGCGTGTATTGTAAGAGGATCATGACAAGTGGAAGACCAAAAAAGTGTGGGAAAATGAATCGTTTAAGTTGCTATAAATGTTTAAATCTCATCAACTCCTCATTTGGAAAAATGGTTTTGGGAAAGTGGACCATGTAACTACCCAGAGGGGAAAACAAGAAACAATTGGGGAAGTTGAATGGTTGGAAAGGTTTATCTTCCAAGAAACAAAAAGATAAACGAGGAAAGAAAATAGTGCGGGGGGTTCAAATCAGAGGAGATTAGCAAAATTTGACTTCAATTCACAGAGGAAGAAAAAAAAAAGATAATAAAAGGGGTAGAAAAAGAGGAGAGAATTGTTCCAGATTCGTCTGAGATGTAATAAATCTGTAATTGAATTTATGTTCTGATTAATGAAGATATTTTTGTTCCCATCCATTAGTTTTTTTTCTTGTTCTCTTTTCCTGTAGCAGTAAATTTTTCATGGCATTCATTAATGGTTAATTTATGTAAGATATTAGTATGTTGTTATCTATGTACTATGTGGGTATACATATGGTTTTTGTAAGGATTGATTTCAAAATTTTTTGTGATTGGGTCAAGTGGTATCAAAGTTGGTTTAGTTCCTGATTTGTGAGAGAAAAGTGCCTGGAGGTAAGGCCTGTGAATGTTAGTCTGAGTGAGGGATGCAAGAAAACTTGTAAGGATGCCACCGCCAAGAGTAGGAGCAATACGAGGAGGTGAGGAATAGAGAACTCAAGGATTTATGAAGGAGTATTGAAGAACTGGAAACCAGAAGGTATGGAGATGCTGAAACAAGTTCATAATATGAAGATGAGCATGAAGAAGAGAGGATTGTTGAGGAAGTAGACCCAAAAATATGTTTAATATATTTTTTGAAAGATAGAGGTAGTGCAAGGGTGGAAGTTTCATGCTAGGATGGTAATTTGAAAGACGAGACTCTCATTGATTGGATAAGAGAGCTTGAGTATGAAAATGTTCAGGATCCCAATAGGGTTCGATTCACCATGACTAAGTTAAAGGGTCATGCTGCACTTTGGTTGGATATGTTGCAAAAATACAAAGAGGATAACCGACATGGACATATTAGAACATGGAAGAATATGGTGAGAAAAATCAAGGAGAAATTCTTGCATGTCGATTACTAGTAGAATTTGTGCAAGCAGGTGAAAAACTTAAGGTAGAAAGAGACATATGTTTGTGAATATACAAAGGAGTTTTTCAAACTATCCCTCAAGTTTAGGGATAAATGAATCAAAATTTCAAAGAGTGACAAGATACGTGAATGGGTTGAAGTATTAGATTCAAGATGAGATGAGTACGCATTACTTTCATACTGTATATGAAGCCTGTCGATTTTCTTTGAAGGTGGAAGAAAATATTGATTGAAGATTGCGACAGACATTTCGTAGAAAAGGAACTCGAGGCAAGGTTAGATCAAGTGTTGTTAAAGACGATGAAAAGGAGGATGAAGCGATCGACCTTCAAAATAAAAGAGGAGGAAGAAGTGTTGGCAGATGGAGAGGTTTGGTTGAGGTAAGTATGTGATTACATGTTATAGATGTGAAGTAGAGGGTCACAAAGCATGAGAATGTCCAAAGATGTAGAACATAGTGAGAAGAAATGAGGCTAGGACACAAGTTAACTAGGCAAACGAGCCAACAATTGTTGGTGGGAATGTGGAAGTACTTCAACAAGAGCAAGGAGAAAACTTGATGTTTAGAAGAGTATTACTCAAGCCTGAGACAAAAGTAGCAAAATAACCTTAACAAAGAAAGAGAATGTTCAAAACTAAATGCAAAATTCAAGATAAGTGTTGTCATCTTGTCATATATGGAGTAAGTACAAAAAATTTAGTATTCACAAAAGTAATGGATAAATTGAAGTTAAAAAGAATTCCACATCCAAATCCATACAAGGTCTCATGGTTGAAAAGAGGACAATAGGTGACTGTGATTGAGCAATGCTTGTTGAGTTTTCAGATTGGAAAGTTTAGTGAGTAGGTATTGTGTGACATAGTAGAGATGGATGCTTGTCACATACTACTCGGAAGACCATGGTTGTTCAATAGAAAATTTTTCCATGATGGAAGGAAGATTACTTATGAATTTTTAAAGGATGGAAAGTGATATAGATTGGAACCAATGGTGGAGACTGAGTTGAGTGGTAATGATAGCAAGGAAAAGGACAACATAAATATTTGCAACAAAATTCGCATTATGTTGTGTTCAATTAAGGAATTCTTGAGAGAACAAAAGATGAATCATTTTTGTTTGGCCTTAGTACCAAGAGAAGTTTTGGAGATTGAAAAAATGAGTCTTGTGCCACCAGAAATTCAACCTTTGTTGAATGAGTTTAAGGAGATAATTGGATATGATCTACCAACAGGTTTACCTCCCTTGAGAAGTATATCACATCATATTGATTTGATATTGGGATCAAGTCTACCGAATAAATCTCCTTATTGGATGACTCCAACAGAGAGTGAGGAAGTAAATAAGCAGGTGCAAGAGATGCTTGATAGAGGATTGATTAGAGAGACTTTGAGTCTGTGTGCTATACCTAAATTTTTTACACCCAAGAAAGGAGGTGAATGGAGAATGTGTACTCATTCACGAGCTATTAACAAGATTACTATCATGTACATATTTCCTTTACCAAGGATGAATGACCTCATGGATTCTTTGGGTGGGGCCAAGTACTTTTCAAATATTTATTTGAAGAGTAGTTACCATCAAATTCAGATAAGAAGATGATGAATGGAATACAACGTTCAATACAAAGTATGGGTTGTTTGAGTGGTTAGTTGTTCCATTTGGACTAACCAATGCACCCGATACATTCATGAGAGTTATGAATGAAGTTTTGAAATCATTTTTGGGTAAGTTTTTTGTTGTGTACTTAGATGACATTTTTATTTTCAGCAAGACCAAAGAAGAACACCTAGAGCATGTGAGAAAGGTGTTACAATGGTTGAGATAAGTTAAATTGTTGATCAATTTGAAGAAATGTACATTTTTGAAGGAAGAGTTAGTATACTTGGGATTTGTGATTTCCAAGGAATGTTTTAAGATGGATTCTAAAAAGGTTAAGGCTATTTTGGAGTGGAAAACACCTAAGTGTACGCTTGATGTGAGAATTTTCCATGGTTTGCCAAGCTTCTACAAGAATTTTATCAAAATTTTCAGCGAGAATTGTGCATCACTTACTGAATGCATGAATAAGGGAAAATTGAAGTGGACAGTAGCATCCATGAAGTCATTTGAAGATTTGAAGAAAAAGGTATCAGAACAATCAATTTTAGCTCTTCTAGATTTCAATAAAGTGTTTCAAGTGGATTCTGATGCAAGTGGTTTAACGATTGGGGCATTTTTGAGCCGAGAAGGAAGACCAATTGTGTTCTTCAACGAGAAATTGAATGAAGCTAAGAAGAAGTACTATGTTTATGATCAAAAGTTTTATGCTATTGTACAAGTCTTGAAGAAATGGCGACATTACTTGTTACCAAAAGAGTTTGTCTTATTTACTGATCATAAGGCATTGCATTACATCAATAGTCAAGGTAAATTAAATAAAAAACATTCCAAATGGGTAGAATTTTTGCAAAGTTACTCGTTTGTTTTGAAACATAGGTTTGGTAAGTCAAATAGAGTTGCGGATGCATTGAGACGAAGGATAATGATGTTGAATACTTTGTTAGTTGAAGTTGTTAGCTTGGAATGTATTAAAGAATTGTATGCAGAAGATGCAGATTTTGCAGAGGCTTGGAAAGCATGCAAAGTGCCTTGGAGAATTGATAGAACATGATATTTGGATTTTCATATTCAAGAAGGTTTCTTGTTCAAGAACCAAAGTTTGTGCATTCCACAAAGCTCATTGCGGCTGAACCGTATTAGAGATTTGCATAGTGGAGGTTTAGGTGGACAGTTTGGCATTGATAAGACCATGACATTGGTGATGGAAAGACACTTTTGGCCTAGCATCAACAAGGATGTTAAGAAGTTTGTTCAGTGCTGCAAAATTTGTCAACTTTACAAAGGAAGGAGTCAAAACACATGATTGTATACACTACTACTAGTACCAGAGAGGCCTTGGGAAGATGTAGGTATGGACTTTGTTTTGGGACTTCCTAGGATGCAGAGAGGTCATGACTCTGTCATGGTTTAGTGGTCAAACTTTTCAAAGATGGCACATTTCATACCATGCAAAAAAACCAATGATGCTACTGAAGTTGTTGTTTTATTTTTCAAAGAGATTGTGATATTACATACATTGCCAAGAAGTATGAGTATCACTTCTGACAAGGATACAAGATTTCTTGGGCACTTTTGGAGGATACTTTGGAAAAATATGGGTTCCAAACTATTGTACATTTCTTCATATCATCCTCAAACAATGGATAGACCAAGGTGGTGAACCAAGGTCTTGGAAATTTATTAAGGAGTCTAAGTGGGGAGAATCCAGGACAATGGGATTTGATCTTGGTGCGAGCTGAATTTTCTTATAATGATTTGGTTAACAGATCTGTAGGAAAAAGTCCATTCCATATTGTTTATGGCAGGTCACTAAAAGGAGTTGTTGATTTGGTTAAGTTTCCCAATCTGGAGGACAAAAGGAATGTTGATGCAAGGGAACTTGCAAAGAACATGCAAGAAAATCATGAGCAAGTTAAGAGAAAGCTACAACAAAGAAATACCAAGTATAAAGAAGGATCATATATGCAAAGAATACAATTTTTTTTTTGAATAAGGAGAGTTGGTAATGGCACACTTGAGGATGGAAATATTTCCCATAGGTACTTATAGTAATCTTAACTACAAGAAAATATGGTCATGCAGAATTTTGAGAAAGATTTCTGATAATGCATACAAGTGAGAATTACTAGAATATTTTAACATTTCTCCAATATTCAATGTGTTAGAATATTCATGGATGTGCTCGTTTAACCATAGACAATATCACTATTGTCACCCAACCATAGGCCAAAGCGACCCCCGAGCACGTTGACCTTGACAGAGAGAAGAATCCTGGTAGAAAATCAATAGCCAAGCAAGGCTAATGCACCAAGAAAGAAGTAACCAAATTTGATCAGAGAATCCAATCCAGAAAGACTGAAACTATAGACTTCAGAATTGGCGGCAACGCCCTCTCCAGGACTTGCGCACAAGAATGCCCAATTGCAGTGCGCACAAGTGTATCTCTGCGATTCTGAGAATTTTGTGTAAAGTGAAGACTGGCCTCCTGTATTTATACTACCTTTGCTAGACTATCAGGGATGACTTCTCACTCTGGGTGCTAATTAATTAATATTAATTATCTCCTTTAGCAGACATCTCTTCTAGGGTTATATTCAATTCTTTTCTTGCTTCTTGAGTATTCTATTCTAGTCAAAGGTCACAACGGAGGTTGATACCTTCCACAGCTACCATAATATCAACACTACCTCCTAGCTAGGGAGGTATAACTGATAATGGTCTTGAGAAAAAACAAACCATTCAACTTGGTAGCATCATTATAGCCACACAGGCTAATTAAATCACGAGCATCGTCATTATTACCCAACTAGATAATCTCCATGACAATTGGTACAATGTCAATTGATAGAAAAAAACTGTGTTTATCCATAGTAGTACACAACTACTAAATCCGTGACACATAGTCACAAACAATGGAACATATCCACCATAGCAGCATACCTCTACTGTCTGGAGACACACAGTCTCCATAGTAATCATATCAACTGATATCAACCTGCATAGAAACAATGTTATGATATAAACAAAGTCATCTGGGCCATTCTTCCACTCACATCTATGAGATCTGGAAGAGCATCTGCCCTCAGAGTAGAACATCAATGATGGGCTATTTGGACTATTCTTCTCAAGCAAGGAAGAATAATTGTCCTGATTTCTAAACCTGGACCATTCCCTATCTGAGCCATTCCTCCGGCACTAAACAAAGTGCAACCCGGAGAGAATGAGTCTGCCTTAGGGAATGCATGTCCCTGATTGCTGAACCTGGACCATTCACTTATCTAGGCCATTCCTCCGGCACTAAACAAAGTGAAACCTGGAGAGAATGAATTTTCTCTAGGGAATGACTGTTCAGACCATTTCCTAAGGAAATGTTTGTCCTGCACCAACCTCCAAAACAGAGCATTCTTTGAAACTGCTCACAATAGTGAGCTTTTGAAATAATGATTGTCCGTCGAGGCATACCCGTCTTCTTGACCACTACTGAGAGTGACCATCAAGAAGAGAGACTATCCTAGACCATTCCCCATGTTAGCCACAAGGGGAATATATGTCTATGGTACATCAACAATCCATCGAACCATTTTCATTATGAAAATGACCATTCGATCTGGACCATTTTCTAAACTGGAAAATGTCGGTCTGTTAGAAATCTCAACCACTTTCCAAACTGGAAAGGAACTGCCCATCCTGGACCATTTTTCAAAGCTGAAAATGACTGTCCATAAATCAAGGATATGTCAGTGCTCCCTCCGAACCCGGAGGGCCATTTCTTCCCTTTCAGCTAAGGGAGTTATTTCCACGATCCCCAATTTGTCTAGAAAATATGCAAACTTTATTATGGATAGAGGCTTTGTCAATATATCTGATGTTTGCTCATTTGTGGGGATATACTGGAGCTTCACTTATCCTTCTTGGACTTTATCTCGAATAAAGTAGTATTTGATCTCAATGTGTTTCGACCGTTCATGAAACACTGGTTGTTCTGATAGCCTTATACAACTCTGATTGTCACAGTGTATTATGGCCGAAACTGGAACCTGATCAAATAATCCAGAAATCATATTTCTCAGCCATATTGCTTCTGTACATGCCTCACATGATGCAATATATTATGCTTCTGTTGTGTTGAGTGCGACGGACTTCTGTTTCCTGCTGCCCCAAGAAATCATAGTGGAGCCCAAGATGAAACACATCCCTGAAGTACTCTTTCTGTCTTCTGCACTTCCTGGCCAATCTGAATCTGTGAATCCATGAAGATGTATATCATTCGATGCGGTATATCTTAAACCATAGTTTAGTGTCCCACAAATATATCTTAGAACATGATTTGCAGTTGTCCAGTGCTCATGTCTAGGTTCCACCTGGAACTAGCTTAGTGTGTTTACGACAAAACAAATGTTTGATCGAGTATTTACCAAATACATCAATGACCCAATCAATTGTCGATATAGAGACGGGTCTACTGGATCAGAATCTGAGTCTCTTACTTTTCTTATATATGTGGTCATAGGAGTGTCCATGGATTTGCAATCCATCATTCCAAACTTCTGAATAATCTTTACTACATACTTTCCTTGTCCAAAGAATACTTCACCACGCTTCTGCCATACTTCTAGTCCCAAGTAATAATGCATGAGACCAAGATCTTTCATATCGAACTCAGAAGCTTGTTCCCTTTTACACTAGATGATGAGAGATTCTTCACCTATCAAGAATAGATCGTCGACATATAGCAGTAGAATCACAGGTGCATTGTTCACGACTTTGTAGTAAAGATTTGGATCTACATGACTTTTGGAGAAACCAAGTCTTATTAGGTAGCTATCTATTCTGGCATACCAAGCTCTTGGAGCTTGCTTGAGTCCATATAAAGCTTTCTTTAGTCTGCAAACATGAGTATCTTTGGAATGTACTTCAAACCCTTGAGGTTGTTCAATGTATACTTCTTCTTTGATTGCTCCATTGAGGAAAGTTGTCTTTACATCCATCTAATGTAAACTCCATCCCATGGAAGCGACAAAACACATGATAGATCTAATGGAAGTATATCTGGCAACAAGAGAAAATGTTTCGTCATAGTCTTCTCCCTCCTTCTAGGAGAACCCTCTAGCTACGAACCTTGCTTTATATTTGTCCACGCTTCCATCTGTTGCATGTTTGATCTTATAGACCCATTTTGAAATTACTACTGATTTTTTTTTAGGTCTACGCACAATTTCCCATACATCATTTTTCATGATGGACTGGTGTTCTTCTATCATGGCTTCCTTCCATTTTTTCTTTTGAATTGCCTTTTCAAATGTGGTAGGTTTGTCGTCTAGAATCTTTGTCATACAAGCTTCATAGCTGGAGAATCTTTTGGGCTTCTTACTTTTTCTGAAGGTCCCACTTGGGGCCTTGAGTCTTTCTGATTCTTGTAGGGTAGCTTCAAGCCAAGCTGGTCATTTGTTGGTCTTGGGTACAATGTCTGAATCAATGGTCTCACATGGTTGCATCATATGATCAAGTTGTTCTTTTTCTTCATTCCGACTTTCTGGAAAACCCGTGCCTTCTTTAATAGGCTCTTCATACTCTTCTTCTTCTTTATAGTTTCTTCTATGGATTTCTTGAAAGCTATCTTTTCATTGAAGGTCACGTCTCTGTTGACTTCAATCTTATGTTGTTCTGGGATATAGATTCTATAAGACTTGGATGATTCACTATATCCATGAATATGCCATTCTTTTTTTAGGGTTCTAATTTATTCCTTTTATCCTTGGGAATGTGAAAGTAAACAGGGCATCCAAATATTCTTAAGTGTTCCACATTAGGTTTCTTTCCTAAGAAGCATTCGTTTGGAGTCATATCCTTCAATATAAGATGAGGAATTCTGTTCTGAACATATATTGTTGTCATGGTTGCTTCTCCCCATAAAAACATAGATAAACCTTGATCGTTTAGTAGTGCCTTCATGATTTCTTCAATAGATATGTTCTTCCTTTCTGTGACACCATTATGTTGTGAATTATCAGGAACAATCAACTCCCTCCTAATCCCTGGCGATTTGCAAAAGGCAATGAATTCCTTGGATGTGTATTCTCCTCCATTATCTGTTCTCAAGGTCTTGATTTTCTTGTTTGTGATGTTCTCTATTTCTGCCTTGAATTCTTGAAACTTGTTGAATACTTCCTCCTTTGTCTTCAAGAGATATAACCAAGTCTTTCTCGAGTAATCATCTATGAATATTACGTAGTAAAGAGAACCTCCTAGATATTTGACTGGCATCAGACCGCAAACATCTTAATGTATTAGATCTAGAGTCTCCTTAGATCTATTTTTGTTGCTTGGGAATGGTTTCTTTATATTCTTTCCAAGAGCACATCCTTTGCAAATTCCTTCATGCGTAGACTGTAATTTTGGTATTCATTCAACCATCTTTTTGAGAAAGGGTAATGCTTGATAGTTAATATGAGCGTACCTTCGATGCCAAAGTTTATTGGGATTGATTTCATCAAGTACAAGAGCTTCATCATTTTGTTCTAGTAGTTCTTATAGATTTCCTTCACGGGTTCCAATAACCCTAGCATTCTCTATGTTGGACTCTTTATGCCAAGATAACACTTTTCCATCTACGAAAGCTATTTTGTTTCCTTTCTCTTCTAGGAAAGATATGGATGCAAGATTCTTTTCTAAACCAAGTACATATAAGACATTGCTCAAATGAACATTGTTACATGTTTTCAACTTGACGGAGGCTTGTTCAATTCCTTCGACTGGGTAAGTGTTTTTGTCTCCAAGCTCTACCTTGTACGATGTATTCTTTTCATTTAGATTGGAGAGTCTGGCTTGAACTCCCGTAATATGCCTAGAAGCTCCATTGTCAATTATCCACGTGTCATCTTCAAGCATTCCTGTGAGTGCTGAGTAGTGTAGAAGACTATTCTTTTCATTCATAACTTCAGTTAACTGATGACTGGTCAAGCTTTGACCCAAAATTTCAACTTTGACGTTTCTGCCTTCTGAAAGTGCCAAGAGGTGCGCTGGACTAAGGTGCACTTGAATACCTTCTTCTTGAGTGAGGTGTTCCATCATAAGGTGTTGGATCAGGGTTTTAGGGTTTCTATAATTGCACCTGCTAGTAACCCTAGCAACAATGCTTTTGGTAACTGCTCATGCTAGAAATCCCTAGCGACATTTCTTCAATGATATTAGTATCCTTATGGCTATGCTCCCTTCCAGTGGTTAGACTGAATGAAGGAGGTATGGACCCATAACCTGTTAGAATATTGGTGGATGTGCTCGTTTAACCATAGACAATATCACTATTGTCACCCAACCATAGACCGAAGCCACCCCCGAGTACCTTGACCTTGACAGAGAGAAGAATCCTGGTAGCAAATCAATAGACAAGAAAGGTTAATGCACCAAGAAAGAAGTAACCAAAGCTGATCAGGGAATCCAACCCAAAAAGATCGAAACTATAGACTTCAAAACTTGCGGCAACACCTTCTCCAGGACTTGCGCACAAGACTGCCCAACTGCAGTGCGCACAAGTGTATCTCTGCTATTCTGAGAATTGTGTGTAAAGTGGAGACTGACTTCTTGTATTTATACTACCTTTGCAAGACTGTCAAGGATGACTTCTCACTTTGGTGTTAATTAATTAATATTAATTATCTCCTTTAGCCAACATCTCTTCTAGGGTTATATTCAATTATTTTCTTGCTTCCAGAGTGTTTTATTCTTGTCAAAGGTCACAATGGAGGTTAATACCTCCCGCAACTACCATAATATCAACACAATGTGCCTGACTTGTATGAGTTTCATGAGGGTGATGAAAATGATGAATAAGATACCCTAGATGAATGGAAGAAACAACTTCCTGTTAAATCAACCGATGAATTGGAACAAGTTTTGTTGAAGAGGAGTTGCAAAAAGACCCCAAATAAAGAATATTTTGAATATTTAGTCAAGTGGAGAAACATGGGTTCTGAAGATGCATCGTGGGTTTATGAAAAGGATTTAGAGCTCCTACAAGGATCTTCATCCTCTATTGGATCTACAGTTGCATCCACATGATTTGGGGCTCATATTTTTCTTACCAAGGATGTCTGATGCAAGAGCATCTTTGGCCCCAAGCAATCTGCATCAACCCAAAAATATTTCAAATTTAAGCTAATAAATCATAGGAAGGAATAAGTGCCAAATTCCTATTGTTGTAACATGTTTTTTTGTAATAGTTATTGAAATAGTTGTTGCAACATGTGTTGTAACAGTTGTTGCAACACGTGTTGGAAAAGTTGTTGCAACACATGCTAAAACAGTTGTTGCAACACATGTTGAAACACATGCTAAAACAGTCATTGCAACACGTTGTTGCAACACCCATGTGGTCTATTTAGAGGCTACAAATTATGCATTTTTAGCTCCACATGTATTGTAAGAGGCTCATTACAAGTGGAAGACCAAATAAGTGTGGGAAAATGAATCGCTTAAGTTTCCACAGTCATTTATTAACTCATCATTTGGAAAAATGATTTTGGGAAAGTGGATCGTGTAACTACCCAAGGGGGAAAACAAGAAACAATTGGGGAAGTTGAATGGTCGAAATGGTTTAACTGCCAAGAAACGAAAATATAAACGGGGAAGAAAAATAGTGTGGGGGATTCGACTCAGACGAGATCAACAAGATTTAACTCCAATTCGCACAGGAATAAACAAAAAAAATGACAGTAAAAGGGGGAGAAAAAGAGGAGAGAATTGTTCCATATTTGTTTGGTTGTCAAGAAACAAAAAGATAAATGGGGAAACAAAACAATGTTGGGAGTTCAACTATGAGGATATCAACAAAATTTGACTTCAATTCGCACAAGAAGAAACAAACAAAAATGACAGTAAAAGGGGGAGAAAAATTGGAGAGAATTGTTCCATATTCGTCGACTAGGATGTAATAAATTTGTAAATGAATTTATGTTCTGATTAATGAAGATATTTTTGTTCCCATCAATTAGTTTTGTCTCTTATTTTCTTTTCCTGTAGCAAGAAATTTCTTGTGAGGTACGTAAATTGTTAATTTATGTTAGATATTAGTATGTTGTTAGTTGTGTACTCCATGGACAAACATCTGGTTTTTGTAAGGATTGATTTTAGAAGCTAGGGTTATTGCGTCAGTCTCCAACATCCAACATCTTCAAACTTTGTTGCTTTGCAAGATTTTCAGATCAAGGAAGGATTTGTATACAAGTTTTACAAGTTATGTGTACCCTGTGATCACTAATCCTCTCTTCTCAAAGCTATGGTGGCCACTATGGCAAGAAAAAGACTCTTTATCATCTACAATTCTTCTTCTATTGGCCTCACATGTAGTGAGATGTTCTTTTTTTTAGGCATCATGTAGATTGTTGTCGATACAAACTAGCCAATAAAAATATTGGTTTAATTTTCCCTTTACCCATTCCTACCTATCCTTGAGAAATCATTTCCATGGATCTTGTTAGTGGCTTTCCATTGATTGTTTGATGCCATAATTGCATTTTTGTGGTCGTTGATAGATTTAGTAAAATGGCTAAGTTTATTCCTTGTTGCAAAACCCATTCTACTAGTAACTTAGACCAACTATTATTTGACTTTGTTTGGTGATCCTTTGGTCTCCCCACTAGTATTGTGTCTAATCGTGACTCACATTTTGTGGGCCTTTTTTTGGTATTTCCTTTGGAAAATATTAGGAACTTTTCTTAATTTTTCCACCACCTTTCATCTAGATTCTTTAGAAGACTGAAGAAAAGCCAAAGTCATCCAGATTCTTCAGATGACTCAAGTAAAGCATAGACAACTAATGGATCAACATCATCTACCACACCATTAAATTCAAGTTGGTGACAAACTGTGGTTACACTTGGACAAACACTGATTTCAAAACAAAGCATATAGGAAGGTCAAACCCATTCGGTATGGCCCCTACTTAATCACTCAACAAGTGTTTGGGAATTATTTATGGCTTGATCTTCTAGTCACTTTGAAATTCATGATGTTATGAATCAATGTTGATTTTCTAAAACCATATCATGAGTCAATATTGAAAACAAAGATCTTAACAAACCATATTGTTGAAATTTTTCTAGATTTTCAACTTCCAATTGTCACATATCAAGTTTTTGACATGAAGACTCGCTAGACTCATCAAGGATCCACCAGTTCCTACCTTGTTGCAAAGCAAGATCATCTTCCGCATTGGGCTCGTTGGATTTCTTAGCACCATATGCAACGACATTTTTCCTCTCTCTTGAAAGCATTGGAGGTCAATGCTTCTACTATTGAGAGGAATGATAGGGATTCTAGTTCTTAATTCCTAGCATATGTACTTTGTATATCACATTATTAGTTTGATAGGAAATTATTATAGTGGTTTTGTGTGATGAAGCCTTTTGGTTTCCTATTCTCATGGAGTAGATGAGATCATATCTCAAACTATCTCTATTATTGTGCTTAGTTGCTAGCTTTTACGATCTTATTGATATTTTCTCTCTTATTTTGTTGAGTTAGTTCTCTTGATGGAAATCTATATAGGCTTATGCTTGTTAATGAAAATTTAGTCAAAGATTATTTTTTTCACTTTGGTTTTGAACTTTGTTCATGAGTGGAATTCCCCACATCATTATCACCCTTGGTACTTGAATGGTCTTGCTTTCCATGGCAAGGATCCCTATGTTGCAACTAGTTTATGATTCACCCATCATGGTGTGATTGTAATAAGAATCAAAATTCCATCATCATAGCTTCACAGGAGTGTTAGTATAAATCTATCCATGATCTCCTCAACTTTCAATATCTCTAAGGCTCTTTGGCCCTAGGTATGTTGACCCTAGGCATATAGAATATACTTTGACCCCTAGGAATTTCATAAGGTTAACCCCATGACCTCACAAGGAACTAAACCCCAACCATCTTGAAAGGTATGTTAAGCCCAAGCATTTATAAGGTACACTAATATATAAGGGTATTTGAAGTCTAATGCCATCCCCTCATTGGGCTCTCACCCCTAGGCATATTGATAGGTATGTTGACCTCGGGTATCTTAGGAAGATGGCCCCATCCCCTCACTGTGCCCTCATTCCTAGGCATTGAAATCCCATCATAGCTCTGAGGTGTGCGAGTATAACTCCAACCATTTCCTAGGCTTTTGGCATCCTAAAAGGTGAAAGAATCATAGGTATAACATTAATGATTGAATGTATCCCCAACCCATAATATGTTGCCTATATAGAGATCTTTGTTTCATGGCTATGGACTCTATTATAAACATAAGCCTAAGTATAATAATAAATTAAGTAAGAACATAATAATAAAATTAATAATTTAATAATAAATTATAAAGTCACGACCAAAGGTCATGACTTCATAAAATGGTGCTTTGATTATATTTATAACTGATCCCCTCTCAATGTAATATCATCATCCAATTTTATTCAATACATATATTTAATATTCAAGCCATCGAGCATATATATTTACAATGTTGGTATCAAAGTGAATCAAGTCATACCAGCAACCACCAGTTTGTACATTCATCGATGTATAATTGTCGTACATATTCTCGTACATGAAATTATTGATTGTGCAGTGGTGTCTGTACAAGATCGTTGTACCATATGGATTTTTTTTAATTAAACTGCAATTAAATTTAATTGAAGTGTATGACTAATAAATTAAGTTGTATGATTTAATTAAACTGCAATTTACCACTTGTACGGTGCCAATTAATTAACAGAGTCATACAATCATCATTGCAATCCATACACAAATTAAAATAATTGAAGCATCATACAATGCAGTTAAAAAAAATTAGAGAATAGCAATAAATTAAAATTTAGTCAAAATTGATTGGAAAACCCCCTCAGTGACCAAAAAGATGATGATGAACGAATTTTGTACAAGGTTGGACAAAATGGAAGCAAGGTAGGACCAATTGGAAAGATAGATCAAGCAAAACCATGATAGCTTACAAGATGAACAAGATAAACTAAATGGTATAGTTGTTAAACTACAAGAGGAATTTTCTAACAATAACACAAAAGTAATGAACTATCTACAAGATCTCATCAATGCTAAGAACAATGTTGTTCCACAATAGAACTCCTCAAATGTTTCAACCCCCCCAAGCTCGTCTAACTTTCCAAATCCACAAAATAAGTATACCCATGCCTAACACAACAATCCCACAAATAAATATACCTTAGGGCATGGTAGTTCCTAACCAATTCCCTTCCTATACCAACCAAACAATCTTTTCATATCTACTTAGAGAAAAACTAGAATTGTCCAAATTTGACGGGAACAAAAAACAAGGCATGGCTTGGTTTAACAAAGCATAAGGGTACTTCGAAATCTATGGTATCTATAACGATGATGAAATAATTAGATATGCATCCATGCAACTAGAGGGAGACGTGTATAACTGGTACATGTGGTGGAAAAAAAATATACACAATAAGTTGAAGTAAGTTTAAAGATGAGTTCTTTAAAATATTTCAGGGTATCAAAGAAGAGGATTTTTTTACAAAGCTCACCATATTACAACAAAAAGGGAACGTGGACAATTTTACTTGTGAATGGGAAACACTAGCTACAAGAATACCCAGGTTATCAATAGAACGTCTGGTTCAATTGATCCGTCAGGATTTTTCGAATGACTTATGGTTGAGTTTTTATTTGCATATATTGATTAACCATTGGGAAACTTAACGAAAGAACAAGACAAGAAAAGAAATTATACAACCATATACATATATGCAGATCTGAAATGCAATGAAAAACAGAAAACCATGATACACAGGTTGATAACGGAGTTCGGCACAACTTTGCCTACGTCTCCGGGCCTTTTCTCTGTGAGGGAGGCTTCTTTATTTCTTTTCGAAAGCTTAAGGGTACATCATTACAATGCCGAATGGCTTTCAGACTGATCTGGTCATGTTCACCCAGATCTCTAGAATCCTGCACAAAAGACGACACGCGAAACGAATGTCTGAAGCTCTCAGAAATCGTCCGACAGCATCTCCTCCTCAACAGCTTCCCTGCCTCAAACTGGCATTGACTTGGCTTTGCCTCAGCATCTCTGCTCTCCAAAACCGTCCAAAAGTTGTCCAAAATCTTACCCTTGGCCTCAAAATGGCCTTCGTTAAATAGTGGGGAAGTTGGTTATCCATCTCCAACTTCCTCCCAAAAATTAGGCTCTAAAAAAGCCTAATAACCCCCAAAAATCATTAACAAAGGGTTAAATTACATTTAATTAACAAAGTGGTTGAAAAACCCACTTTTATAACCATAATATGGTTAAATTCGGCGCTAGCCCTCTTTGGCCTAACGCACGCCCCTTATATGGTCACATGGCTTAATAATATGACCCAAGCGCTAGCCAAAGGCTAAGCGCTGGCCTATAAACACCAAACCTCGGGCACATGGTGGTTGGAACCACGGGCTATATGTTTAAAGACCCCCGCGCACATAAAAAGGTGGTTGAACGCGCGGTTACATGGCATAACCGTTATATAAAACCGTGGCTTATTGTAAAACTCCGCGCTATTTTCATACCCCGCGCGTTATATACAAACCGACGGTTATATAATATGGCACGCGACCAAGGGCTAGGGCTAGGCCCCGGCCCGGTCGCGGCCCAACCAAACCAAATTTCAAATTGAAATATAAACCAAACCGAGCATATAACAAGTAACATACGATGGCGCATTGGCAACTTGGAATTGGCGAAGTCTTTGGCATAGGGGGAGGTCACCGGTTCGAATCCGGTTGACTCCAAAAAACTTTTGAAACTAAGACCAAATAGACAAATCCTGGGGTGCCACGTGGCAGCCCGTGATTGGGCCACGTGGCACCCTCTCATCCAATCAATGCATGCCATGTGTCGACCGATGATTCGTTCACGTCATCCAACCAAAAGATGCCATGTGTCCATCGCTGATTCGCCCACGTCACCTGCCACGTCAGCGCGTCGTACGTCCCAGTCATCTGTGCCACGTCATATGTCGTACGATGCTGACGTCATCCGCCACGTATGCTGCTGACATCACCCTGCCACATGTCACCCTTCCAGTGGTGACACGTGTCACTTCGGAATTGGTCCAACTGCGCGCCAAAAATGCCAAATCAGCCTGACACGTGTCACTGCCTGAGGCTGCCACATGTCCTGTACAGACCTGCCATGTGTCATCGTATAGACCTGCCACGTGTCATCATATGGACTGACACGTGTACTGTACGGACTATACGGATAGGTACAGTCAGTATCCAAAATTTTGCATGTTTGGCTTGGCGGACAGAATGCGATATCTTCTTCATACGGACTCCGTTTGACAAAAAAATTATACCACCGGAATCAGGAAGACGAGCTGGACGCAATGGTGTTGGTTTCGTCGGATTCCGAGCACTTTCATTTTTGAGCATTTTTCATGCCCTGACAAGGCTTCTGAATCCGATTTCGGATCACACCTCCCAACAATAAGACCTTTTGGTCCCCAAAAGGTTACGGACCACTCGACAAGCTCAGGATAGGCCACCCAGCTTGCTCTTTGTCTCTGAAAGATGATTACATCAGGGGAAGCAAAACACAATGAAGTTGAGACATCCACTTCTGGCAGAACCAAGTGACTGCTTTCTTTCCTTCACGGTGTTCTTCTTGCTTTGCTGGTAATCCGTCCTCCTTTGTGGGTACGTGAAAAATCCTTTTGTCCTTCCTGGGACGAAGCTCCGGATTAAGCTTCCAACAACTAGCCTTTTGATGTCCACTCTTGCTGCAAAACGTACAACGAGTTTTTGGCATCCAGACTTGTT
>JZKD02S2291764.1:688109-699564 GCA_000966675.3 Picea glauca
AGGATTTTTCGAATGACTTATGGTTGAGTTTTTATTTGCATATATTGATTAACCATTGGGAAACTTAACAAAAGAACGAGACAAGAAAAGAAATTATACAACCATATACATATATGCAGATCTGAAATGCAATGAAAAACAGCAAACCATGATACACAGGTTGATAACGGAGTTCGGCACAACTTTGCCTACGTCTCCGGGCCTTTTCTCTGTGAGGGAGGCTTCTTTATTTCTTTTTGAAAGCTTAAGGGTACATCATTACAATGTCGAATGGCTTCCATACTGATCTGGTCATGTTCGCCCAGATCTCTAGAATCCTGCACAAAAGACGGCACGCGAAACGGATGTCCGAAGCTCTCAGAAATCGTTCGATAGCATCTCCTCCTCAACAGCTTCCCTGCCTCAAACTGGCTTTGACTTGGCTTTGCCTCAGCATCTCTGCTCTCCAAATCCGTCCAAAAGTTGTCCAAAATCTTACCCTTGGTCTCAAAATGGCCTTGGTTAAATAGTGGGGAAGTTGGTTATCCATCTCCAACTTCCTCCCAAAAATTAGGCTCTAAAAAAGCCCAATAACCCCCAAAAATCATTAACAAAGGGTTAAATTACATTTAATTAACAAAGTGGTTGAAAAACCCACTTTTATAACCATAATATGGTTAAATTCGGCGCTAGCCCTCTTTGGCCTAACGCGTGCCCCTTATATGGTCACATGGCTTAATAATATGACCCAAGCGCTAGCCAAAGGCTAAGCGTTGGCCTATAAACACCAAACCTCGGGCACATGGTGGTTGGAACCACGGGCTATATGTTTAAAGCCCCCCGCGCACATAAAAAGGTGGTTGAATGCGCGGTCACATGGCATAACCGTTATATAAAACCGTGGCTTATTGTAAAACTCTGCGCTATTTTCATACCCCGCGCGCTATATACAAACCGACGGTTATATAATATGGCACGCGACCAAGGGCTGGGGCTAGGCCCCGGCCCGGTCGCGGCCCAACCAAACCAAATTTCAAATTGAAATATAAACCAAACCGAGCATATAACAAGTAACGTACGATGGCGCATTGGCAACTCGGAATTGGCGAACTCTTTGGCATAGGGGCACCGGTTCGAATCTGGTTGACTCCAAAAAAATTTTGAAACTAAGACCGATTAGAAAAATCCTGGGGTGCCACGTGGCAGCCCGTGATTGGGCCACGTGGCACCCTCTCATCCAATCGATGCATGCCACGTGTCAACCGATGATTCATTCATGTCATCCAACCAGAAGATGCCATGTGTCCATCGCTGATTCGCCCACGTCACCTACCACGTCAGCATGCTGTACGTCCCAGTCATTCGTGCCACATCATCTGCCATACGATGTTGACGTCATCCGCCACGTATGCTGCTGAAGTCACCCTGCCACGTGTCACCCTTCCAGTGGTGACACGTGTCACTTCGGAATTGGTCCAACTGCGCACCAAAAATGCCAAATCAGCCTGACACGTGTCACTGCCTGAGACTGCCATGTGTCCTGTATGGACCTACCATGTGTCATCGTACGGACCTGCCACGTGTCATCGTACAGACTGACACGTGTCCTGTACGGACAGGTACAGTCAACATCCAAAATTTTGCCTGTTTGGCTTGGCGGACAAAATGCGATATCTTCTTCATACGGACTCCGTTTGAAAAAAAAATTATACCACCGGAATCAAGAAGACGAGCCAGACGCAATGGTGTTGGTTTCGTCGGATTCAGAGCACTTTCATTTTTGAGCATTTTTCATGCCCTAACAAGGCTTCTGAATCCGATTTCGGATCATCAATTGTATATAATTGGTCGTAAACATCACATCCACAATGAATTAAAGTTACATGATATCATGGATATGGAAACATCAATATGTAAGGCAAGGGAAGTAGAGAAAAAACTTGAAAGATCATTATTACAAAAAAAATGATAAGACTTATTCAAGACAAAAAGACAACGATTGCAAGTTCTGTGGAGACAAATGGGCACTTGGACACAAATGCCAAACCCAAAAATATATAGGTATGAGGCTAAGAATGACTCTAACTCCTCCAATAGAATCTCCAAGGAGGAAGAAAAAAGGAAAGGAAAAAAGTGTCGTATATGCGGTGAACAATGGGTTCCAGACCATAGATGTGCAACCAGGCACACATAACACTGCAAAATTATAGAAAAAGGAAAGGAAAAAAGTGTCGTATATGCGGTGAACAATGGGTTCCAGACCATAGATGTGCAACCAGGCACACATAACACTGCAAAATTATAGATGGGAAAGAAGTGTAGGTTGTTGCTGATAAAGACCTATTGGGCACTAATGAGGATGAAAACTCACCAAAGGTGTCATTAGCTTCAATCAAGTGCATAAAATGAACTCATGAGAAATATAACTCAGAGGTTTTAGTTCAGAAAAAAAAACTACCTATAGTACGTTATACTCCACCTCATATGAGGAGGAAGGATACTATCCACAACAACCTAGGTGGGAAACACATGATTTCATTTGAAACGGTGAAACCAAATACCTTAAGGCTCAAAGGAAACCTTAAAGGAAAATATATCACAATATTAATAGATTCGAAAAGCACCCACAACTTTGTGGACTTTAATCTCGCAAAACAATTAAATCTTTTGGTATACCCTGTCAAGAAGCTCATGGTTACAACTGTTGATGGTCAACCAATCAAAGGAGTAGAACGATGCCATAAATTTTTGACACATACAAAAGTTGTAACTACAAACCAGGTATTACGCTCTACCCCTTTATGGAATGGACATTGTACTTGGTTGATGCAACTAGGAACCTATGCCACAAATCTCCAGGAACAATTCATGGAATTCAAATGGTAGGGGAAAAATTGCAAGTTGTACAATTCATGAATCCAAAATCTTATGTAAAAAGAACTTACAAATCTCATGCTTCCACCACAAACAAATCTTTCAAATAATCACAAACAAATCGAGAATCAAGGTGAAAGTCCACAGGGAAAGACAAATTTATTGCTTTGAGGACAAAGGAAATTTGAAGAGGGAGGCAATGTTATAAACATAAGCCTAAGTATAATAATAAAATAATACAAATATAATAATATAATGAATAATAATAAATTAAGTTAGAACATAATAATAAAATAAATAATTTAATAATAAATTATAAAGTCATGACTATTCGTAAAAAGGGTGCTTCGACTATATTTATAACCGAGCCCCTCTCAATGTAATATCATCATCCAATTTTATTCAATACAAATATTTATTATTCAATCCATAGAGCATATATATTTACAATAGGCTCCCATGAAATCATTGAACTAGCTCTATGAAATCCCATGGAGTGGTTCTCCTCTATAACTCTCATTCACATCCTAAAATCAAAGTATTAGCTATCACATGTGTCGAATATTTTCCACATTGTGGTGAAAACGTAACTAGCATAAGCCATGTGTTATCATAAGTAACATAACATCATCATTTCATGATTAATACTTAGCATCTACCAAATACCAACAAGAGTATAATTTATATAAAACATGTTCATTCTCATGTCACTATGCACTTACATAATCATAATCTATTTAAATGCAACAATGGATACTACATGCACCATCAATTATGATATATGCATTATGTAGTACTAGAAAAACCTTTGTTCAACACATCATATTAGTGACTTCCTAAAACATGATAATCAACACATATCATAACATGGGTGGAAACATGACAACTAATAATACATAAGTACATAAGCAAAGAGAAATATAGATATTGCATTTGATGCATAGTAAAAGACCATCCCAAAAATAATAGTCTAGCATCTGGATGTGTTTCTGCTAGGTACATAAGTCCTAGTTGACTATAACAAAAGACAAGGCACTACAAAACCAACATACATGTATATTATTTGGCATGCAACATACATATTTGATCCAATGCATGGATTTGAAAATGACAATAACATACAAGTGCCCTTGTTACAACACCTTTAGAAGATGTGTCAATTGTGGACTCCATTATGAATAGATCTAAAATGTGTAATAGTGTAAACTAAGGCTTCAACTTGGTGTAAGGTTATTACTTCTAGGAGATTAAAGAAGAGAGGCTTGTGCTATTTGGGGAGGATTCATGGGATTGATGTGAAATTTTTTAATAGGGTAGACATGGTGGAAGTGAAGACACTTTTTGAAGTATTTGCTCAACTTCTTATCAATTAGTATTGGGTTGAGAACGAAGATGATGACACTAAATCTTGGGCTTTGATCTTTAGCAAATATATATATGAGGGGAAATCAAAATAAGGGTATTGAAAAGATGACATATTACTTAAAGAGGGGAAATATAGATTGAGATGGGGGCATGTAGGTTCATGGGAATATTCAATCAAAGTTGCATATAAGGATGTATTCTTTCGAGAGGGCATTGGGGAGAATGAGCTAATATGTGGAATCTAGATTTATGCATTTTGATTTGGGACAATATTTGTAAAAGAGGTTATCAAGGCCCCTTATAATGTTTTATATGCCATTAAGGAAAGGAAAATCTTACTCACATATTATGTTGCCTTACAACACTATGTTGGGATAAAGTTATGATCAAAATGAGAAGGAATATTAAGGAAATTGATGACCGTACAATTTTTTTCTTTAAAGATGGCATAAAGGAGAGATTCAGTGGGATATTGTAATCGAGACTTGGTGCATCATGCTAGGGTTTGTGAAGTGGAATTACTTACAATTCGAATAATGTTCTCTGATATCCATTATGATCCTCGATGGTACCCCTTAACAATATTCGAATTGAATTACCTTTTGACACTATTGTAAGCAGCGAATATTGTTAAGGGGTACCATCGGGGATCATAATGGATATCCAATATTTTTCTTTGGACAAAACGTAGATGAGGCAACAAATAATGTTGCACTGGTACTGGTAGTGAGGAAAGGTATCCACTTTTCTCTCGTTTAAGGTATCAAGAATTTGATATTGTATGGAGACTCCAACTTAATTACTAAAAAACTTAAAAACTTAAGCACATGCAACATGATTTCAAATGGTCCTACAAAGTGGTGTATTTCACCCTAATAACCAAGATTGGTAGGTTAGGGGTTCATCCCAAAATATTTGATCCAATTATGTTACTAGTTTCGGTAGAGAAACTTTCCAATATTGGAGTTGAAGTTGATTAGGGAGTGAAACCCCTATCCACAATGTGGATCAAGCTCAAAGAGAACAAAGTCACTAGTGAATTAAAATGATTGATTTGGGAAGAAATACAATGTGTAAACAAGATTACAATACCCATCCCATAGTTAACCACATTCAACAAAGATCCACATTGATGCCAACCTGCCCTCGACGGCACGACTGCTCTTACCCAGGACCTTCTTCACACAGGCCCGAAGAGTCAAAGGACTCTTCCAACTCCGCTCGGGAGTTTTCAATACCCACAGCTAACTCCTAGGCGATCTCGCCTGTGCTTGTCGGGAAATTGGACTTCGCGATTTCTCGATTCGCGATGTGCTCTAACCCTCCTGGCTAAGCCCTAGTCCACGTGACCGTTACCCATGACTGTAGCCTTATCCGTCGGGGCTACGGGGTTTCCAATGCCCAAGTGCATACGCCCATGGGACTCGTGATATGCCAATTCCCGATGCACCTCCAGATTGTCGACAGCTGGCCTCCACTACGCCATCGTCTTCCATCGTTGTTGTGCTGACAGCTGGCCCCCACTCATCGTGGTTTCGCGGATCGCGATTTCACAATGCACGAACCACTCGTCAACAGGATCCCCGACTTCTCGATGAACAAAATGCCGACGACGCCTGATCTTTTGCCACCTGTCCCTGCAGATGGACGGCTTAGCTTCCTCCTCAGAATTTCGAGACTTTCGATGTCCCGATGCCTTATCCTCTGGACTCGCGATTCTCCGATCGTCGATCGCCAATGGGTCACCTCTCTGTCGGTTCTCCTCGATGGTGCTAGATGATTGCCACGCGTCCTTGAAATGGACGATCCCGATCTCATCGGGATTTCGGAACTTCCAATGACTTGGTTCCCTTGACCTTGAGAACTCCGATATGCCGATTCCCGACTCTCCGGGATCTCCTGACATGCGTCCTCCAATCGAACGGTTCAGATCTTGTCACCCTTTCGAGACCTACAAGTCCCGATGCCTGGTGCCTCGGATCTCCGGAACGGACGATYGCGTGACACGTGCCCCTCCTCAAACGGATGGCTCAGATTTACTCTCGGGATTTCGGAACTTTCGAAGTCCCGGTTCACTTGTCCTCAGGAACTCCGATTTCCCGATTTCCCGATTTTCCGACTTTCGTCCGATTCTTGACACCTGTCCCTCCTGAATGAACGACTCTGATTATATCGGGGTTTTCACCTGGGATTTCCCCGATCTCGTGTCCACGAGAATGCCGATTTCCCGATGCGCCAAACACCGATGGCGCTGGATCTCCGCCACGTGTCCTTCTGCCAACGGACGGTCCAGATCCCGTCGAGATTTCGCGACTTGCGCTGTCCCAGTTCTCCCGACCTTGAGAACTACGATTTCCCGATGGCCGATATCCCAACTGCTAAACCCTATGCAGCTTCTACCGATCTGACGGCTGACGGGATTCCTGCTCAGATCTGACGGCCCAGACCTGCTCTTCTGTGCGCTCCTTCTCTTGAGCTCCTCCTGGACGTGGAAATCCAACGGTCTAGATATTTTCCTTCCACCAATCTGATGGTTGTTGTTCTCCCTCGAGCTTCCTATGTTTTCTTCCCAACCTTGGAAGAATTCTTCATTCCCAAAGGCTTGGACCTTTGCGTTTCTTCTCCCCTGCGAACCCTCAACTTGAGCCTCGCTGATACGCGTAAAAGCGCTGCCCTTCCTGACCTTCTGCCCTCGAATCCTCAACGGATTCCCTGACTCCTGCACTCCTGCAGAGTCTCTACGCACACACGGTGTTGTCTCTCCTGAGCTTCAGTGAATACTCAGACCCCTTGGGGGATTTTGTCTTCCTTCTCCTCCTCTGATGGAGAATATGGATGCCTCTTGCTATCCTTCTGCTCAAGCGACCTTCTCGTTGAGTCTTCTGGGTATCCAGTAACCCAATGAAATCTCCCTCAGTGGATGCTTCCTTCAGCTTCAGAACTCAAAGAGTTCCCTTCACCTCGTGTCTGTCTACAACCTTCCTCAACGCCCTCCTAGCAGAGTCTCTTCTCCCATAGAACATTCAGTAGTTCTTTCTTCCTTTGCACCCTTTTCACCTGCTCAGTGCCCTCCTGGCAGAGCCCTCGGAATCCTCAGTGATTCTGGTATTCCCTTAAGAACTCACAGCAGAGTTCTTTCTCTCTGTGCACCACTGTACACACGCTCAATGCCCACTTGGCAGAGCTTCTCACAGAATCTCCAGTGATTCTGTCAGCAACTGTGTCTCAGCTACACAACCTTGCCTCTTGAGGTGCTCAACACCCTCAAAGGTCTTCTTCCTGAGTTGTTGATTTCAGTCTGTGCCTCAGCACGTCTCTGTCTGACTCCTCATAAGTTCAGAAGTGCATCCCCTGTGCACGGCTATCAGAACCTCAGCGTTCTGTCACACCCTCCCGGTATGAAGCCTCAAAGACCCTCATCCTGAAATCAAACACACTCCCTGTAATGACATGATAACAACACACACATACAGCATATACATGGAACACACGCAGACATCAATTCAACACAGAACATGTGCAGGAAAAACTGTTGTTTGTATTAACAATGGCAAATGCCTGTATATTTTTACAAGGTGTTCCTCGAGAGCTCTCTCGACTCTCTCTTCTGCTCTACATGCATACCTCTTTTCAAAATGAGATCTGAATATCTCTTTTACTTGAGGGGCTCTTAGCGCTTCCCTCCAGGATTTACCTACCCTATTGATTTACAATCAATGACTGTCTAGTCCAGCGTATGGATCTAGATCTCAGCCAATCTACAATAAATGCCTATCTTATCTACAGCCTGCACAAAGGCATAGCTTTCCTGGCTCAACAGCCTAAGCCATTTAATTACATTCAATACAAACATGAATGAGGTTGCGCCTCCTTTTCAGCACATGAATGCATGCGCGCTGATGTGGTTGGCTGGCTGCATTGGAGAGATGCTCCTGCATCACACATGACCCACATATTTTATGAGGCTTGGGAAGAAGTAATGACTAAGCGTGATATGGTGAAATTAGGTGGCTAGATTTGACAAGTTGTGTCACTAATGAAACATTGAATCATACATAAACTTGCAACAAATGATCATGGTAAGGTTAAATACATTTAAATTTAGTGGAAGTAGACAAGCATGAGTGGGAACTAGGGATCCTAACAACGCAAACATGTTTCTTGGAAGGCAATGTATTCTTCTAGCACTCCTTTTTAATAAATTTCCATGGAATAAATCTTCCCACCATCATAAAGATATCATCTTGTAACCACCAATTTTTCCCTTGTTCACCCTCACACAATTTGTTTTCCACTCACTTAGATGCTAAGAGGAAAATGTTGTCAAATATGAACAAGGAATGAATCCCTATATTATATTATTGAACAACCTTTGATGAGAACCTTGAGAAAGAGTAAGAGGCTCATAATGTTTGGAATTTGAATAGTTAGGACAATAAGTAACAAGATTGCTTGAATTGATGAATAATCATTACACAAGAAGTGTTAGTAGAGCTTCAAAAGAGAGACCTTGTCATCAATTTACTCAACCAAGACTCTTGAAGAAACTTGAGAATTTATCCATGGAGGGATGCACTATTGTGACAAGAAAAATCCTCTTAATGGTCATTGTGTTATTATCACCCTCCTCGACCTAATCTCTTTCATTGTCTTCTAGGTGTTATTTCACTGAGTTACCCTCCTCTCCCCCATTGGGTCTACCTTCATTTCATCTTCTTATTTTATTTTCCATTAACCTATGATATTTTCCTGTTTGTGCATTTCCCCTCCATTTTTTGTGTCTGAAGAAACTCCTTTCCTCTCAAATTGAAACTTCCCAATAAACACTTGCCTCCTGTACCATTTGCAGTCTTGCTGTCTTCTCTTATACAATGTGCCTTGATGATATCCTTGAGAGGTATCTTAGTTGGTTTACATTTTCCTATGGCTAACCCGAGTTCAGTTCCTTTGGTGATGGTTGATAGGTTCAATGGAAAGTAACAATGGGAATGAATATTTGTGGTCGTGTCTTGGAGAATGAGACATACTAGTTTACATTGTTGAGTTTACTATGGATGCCATCCATGAATGTGGAGAAGCATCGTTAGGTTTCCCTAAGGTATTTTCTTGATAAAAAAAATTTATCTGAACGACCACTAAAGTGTTTAATCTAAATGTGTTGGCAAAAATCATCACAACTAAAACCATAAATGTATTGACAAAAAAACTCATGTTTATTTTTGTTATCTATGGGTACAAATTCAAATTTATGAGAATTTTGATCATCCCCTTAAATCTAGGTGGGAAAGAATTTAAAAGACATTTTGGACTTTTGTTCAATAATCCACCTATTTGGATATATAATTCTATTCTCTTGCAATATAAAGATTTTTTTTTTTTTAAATACAATTTTAAAAACATTCAAGGACAAAGAGATGATCAAGTAAACTTTCAAATAATATATTTGAGTTTAATTTATTATTGTTTAGAAATATAAATATGAAAAAAAATGAGAATATTTTGTTTGAAATGAAATATGTATAAAAATAAAAATGTAATATGATTGATTGTAAATCATATTGAAACAAGGAATATGTTATTATTAATTATTTAAAACTCAAAGACAAGAGATACAACATAGTGTAAACATTTATAAAGAGTTTGATCTATCTTATTATCCAAGTGAAATTTAAGCAATGCTTCAT
Source organism: Picea glauca (assembly GCA_000966675.3). NCBI lineage: Eukaryota > Viridiplantae > Streptophyta > Pinopsida > Pinales > Pinaceae > Picea > Picea glauca. The sequence goes on from JZKD02S2291764.1 coordinate 698,012, forward strand.
CCAAAGGCATTCAAGGAAAAAAAAAAGAGCAAAAGCAATTATAAAATATTGAAAGGAATTATGCACATATTAATAACTTCAAGTTCAAATTGTTCTGACAATATATGGAATATTTCTAAGGGTATTCAAGAAAAGAAGCACAAGCAACTCTAAGATATAGGAAGGAATTATACACATATTGATAAATTCAAGTTGGTTTGGCATATTGGTTTATATTTTGTGAGTTGAATATATAAAATATATATTTATAATGGGTTACTCATTCAACATTGATTTTTGAGTTGTTTCGCTCATTAATAAGCAACTAGTTATTTATTATTTTCCAAAGTAGAGTACCAATAATAATTCATACAACTAGCCGTATAATATGGCTTAAGCTTATTCTCAATGATTTGAACCTTGTAAAGAGTCAAGCTAGACAATCATGAGTGAGCACAAAAGCTCATAACATTGTAAACATGTTTATTGGAAAGTAGTATATTGTCTTGACACTCTTTTTTAAAAACAACTATAAAATGTTGAAAGGAATTATGCACATACTAATAACTTCAAGTTCAAGTTGTTTTACAATATATAGCATCTTTCCAATGGTATTCAAGAAAAGAAGCACAAGCAACTCTAAGATATTGGAAAAAATTATGCACATACTAATAACTTCTCGTTGGTTTGGCTCATTACTTTATATTTGATGAGTTGAATAAATGAAATAGATATTTGCAATAGGTTATTCATTCAACATTGATTTGTGAGTTGCTTCTCTCATGTGACTAATTATTCATTATTTTCCAAATTAGAGTACCAAATAATAATTGATACAACTAGCAAAATAATATGGCTCAAGCTCAGTCTTAGTAATTTAAACTTTGTAGAGAGTTAAGCTAGACAATCATGATTGAGCTCCAAGGCTCATAACATTGCCAATATGTTTCTTGGAAAGTAGTGTATTCTCTTGGCACTTCTTTAAAAACTTCCCAAGGAAGAAATCTACCCACCATCATAAGGATATCATCTTGTAAGCACTATTTTTTCCCTTGTTCACCCTCCTCCCACATTTTATTTTCCACACTTAGATGCTAAGAGGTAGATGTTGTTGAACATAAAAAAACAATGAACCCCCATCTGTCACTATTGAACGACCTTTCATGAGAGCATTGAGAAAGAGTAAGAGAATCATAATATTTGGGGTTTGAATAATTAGGAAAAGAAACAAGAAGATTGCTCAGCCTCATCTACATGAATAATCAATCCACAAGAGGTGCTAGTAGAGCTTCAAAAGAGAGACCTTATCATCAATTTATTCAACCAATATTCTTGAAGAAACTTGAGAATTAACCCATGGAGGGACTAACTTCTACAACAGGAAAAATCCTCTTAAAGTTCATTTTGTTCCCATCACCCTCCTCAACCTAGTCTCTTCCATTGCCTTCTAGGTGTTATTTCACTCAGTTACCCTCCCCTCTCGGGTCTATCTTTATTTCATATTCTTTTTCATTCCATGATATTTGCATGTTTGTACATTTCCCCTCCCTTTTCTTTGTCCTCCAAACTTTCTT
>JZKD02S2291764.1:699576-716150 GCA_000966675.3 Picea glauca
CCAAAAAAAAAAAAAAAAAATTCTCTTTCAATTTAACTTGTTCTTTAATATTCTTACTGGTCTCCTAAATCTATCTTCTATTTACTTCTTCTCCCTCTTCTCTTGGTCTGTGTTTTCTTTTTATTACCTATTTTCTTGTTCCTCATTTTTCTTTAACAAAAGTTCTAAATTTAGCCAACTTTTTGTTCATACTTCTTATTTTCACACACTCAAATATTGCCTTTTATGCCACTTGCATCATTGTCATATTATGTCTTTGTTTTGAATTGTTCTTGATGTTCCCCATCATATGACTTCAACCTAAATTAAAAAAATAAAAATAAAAAAAATAAATAAATAAATTNAAAAAAAAAAAAAATAAATAAATAAATAAATAAATTATTTTTCATGTGTTTTCATGTATTTTCATATTTTTGTGTTACAGTGATAACATATTATAGATGTACATTTCCTTCCTTTCAAATTGGAACTGCCTAATAACACTTGCCTCCTCTACCATATTACAATGTTGTCTTCTCTTCTACAATGTGCCTTGATGATAGCCTCGAGGGGTAGCTTGGTTTAAATAGCACATTGTCCTATCACTAACTCAGGTTCGATTTATTTATGTAAGGGTTGATGAGTTTGATGGAAAGTAACAATGTGAATGAATATATACAACTATGTCCCCAAGGATGAGGCATACTAGTCTATACTGTCAAGTTTACTATATATGCCACCCATGAATATGGAAAAGCATCTTTAGGTTTCCCCGCATTATTTTCTTGAGAGAAAAAATGTATCTAATGATCATTGAAGTGTTTACACTAAAATTCATCACAACAAAAACCATAAATGTATTGACAAAAACAATCATGTTTGTTTTTGTTATCTATGGGTATAAGCTCAAATTTATGAGAATTTTGATCTCCCTAAATTTGGGTGGGCAAGAATTTAGAAGATGATTTGGACTTTTGTTCAATAATCCATCTATTTGGACATGTAGTTCTATTCTTTTATAACATAAAGAATTTACTTTTTTTAAATTACAATTTTATATATTGATGATTATGTTATTATAGGGAACATGGAAATGTTCAAGGGCGAAAAGGTGAGGGCGAAAAGGTGATATGAAAAAATGAAAAAAAATGACAATAGGAATAAACTTTTAAATAATATATTTAGGTTCAATTTATTATTATTTAAGAATATAAATATGAAAAAATGACAATATTTTGTTAAATGAAACATGTATAAAAGTAATAAAAAAAAATTAAGATAGTCGTTTATAAAATAGTAACAACTCTTATTAAAACAAGGGATAAGTTATTAGTAATCTAAAATTCAAAGCGAGTTACAACACTCTACAAACATTTATAGAGTTTGATCTACCTTACTATTCAAGTCAAATTTAAACAAACTTTTAGTATTGTTTGATGATATATGGCACTCCTCCAAAGGCATTTAAGGAAAAAAAAAGAAGCAAAAGGAACTATGAAATATTGAGAGTTATGCACATACTAATAACTTCAAGTTGGTTTGTCACATTGATTTAGACTTGAGGAGTCAAATAAATGAAATAGATATTTACAATGGATTATTCCCTCAACATTTATTTGCGAGTCATTTTGCTCACTAATAAGCAACTAATTATTCATTATTTTTCAACATAGAGTACTAACAATAATTGATACAACTAGCGAAATAATGTGGCTCAAGCTCATTCTTAGTGACGTGTGTTGTTTTTCTTCATATGAGATGATATATGATCGATAACGTTTTATTACAATGATGAGTGTTCCATATATAGAGAACATATGGTGACCATCCATGAAAGGATGTGTCCCTTGGATAATAAATAAATATTTATTATTATTGTTGTTGTTATTACTTATTATATATATTATTAATTATTAATCTAGAAGAATGTCTTCCCGATGTTGTCCAAACATCTACACTCCCTCTCAACGAAGGAGACATTCTTCATCATGCCAAAGCTTGTCTCTAAAGTATACAAACTTCACCCTAGACTCGTGACACTTGTCTATCAATTTTGGGAGATGTCTCTCTCCCACCTGAATCGAGGGAAAAACTCCTTCTACTGCTCTCCCTCTAAGCAATTGACTCTCATTGAGATCAGGCTAGCATCTAGCACATTGAGTCTTTATCATTCATTGTCAAATCACCATGACTAGGACAAAGAACACACCAAGGTCATTCACCACAGGTACACACCTTTGAGTGAATGTCAGCTTGATGCTAACTGACATGTGGAAAGCATCTTGAGTCCATATTATTCCTTCCCATGATCAAGGAAAGACTACGCCTGGACCCATTTACCACAAGTACACCTTTGTGATAAATGCATCCTATATCCCTTGGTCTGCAGCCCAATATAGGAGAAGGTCCACCTGATGCTTACTTGGTATATTGTAGCAAAAGGTCTATCACACGTGGCACTCCCATGTGGATTTCTAGAGGATACTCCCTCTAGAAACAATAGGCTCAACTCCCCATACTGTGTGACCTCAAGGTCAACTCCCTTGACATGTCCTCGTGTGCTCTCCACAAGGGATGTTGGGCTATAAGCCCAAACCCACTTATCCCTTCTCGGATAAGTGTCCTCATAAATCAACTCAACTCAGTCACAAAGGAGTACGATCTAGGGAATGTCTCAGGAAGTTGCAAACATCAACACTCCCTCTCAACGAGGTAGGCATTATCTGCCACGCCAAGTCTATCATGGAAGTACTTGAACTTCGTCGTTTGGTAAGAACATCAACAACCTACTCATCTATAGGAAGGTACTGCACTAGTACTTCCTTCCTCTGCACCATGTCTCGGATGTAATGGTACTTGATCTCAATGTGTTTCGATTTGTCATGAAACACTAGATTCTCTGAGATCTTCACACAGCTCCGGTTATCACAATAAATAATGGTGGAATCAACACATGTTCAGATAAATCTATAAGGATCTTGTGAATCCACACTACTTCATGGACTGCCACACTTAATGTGATGTACTCTACTTATGCGGTGCTCAAAGCCACAAAAGTCTTGTTTCCTACTACACCAGGAAACCATGGCAGATCCCAAAGTGAAGCAACACCTGAAGGTGTTCTTTCTTTCCATTGTGCTCCCTGCCCAAAGAGTTAGTATATCCCTGCAATCTCATGTCAATACTTGAATTATATCTCATACCATGCCCAATTGTGCCTCGCAAGTATCTCAACACATGCTTCACAAAAATCTAGTGTGTTTATCTCGGTTGACTCATAAATTGGCTAAGTGCACTCACTGCATATCAAATATATGGTCTGGTGTTAATTAAATACATCAATGATCCAATCAATTGTTTGTACAAGGTCGAATCAATCTCGTCAGAATCAGAAGAAGACACACTTAGTTTCTTCAAATTCATCACCATTGGTGTAGTCATGGGATTATAGTTCAACATCCCAAACTTCTTCAATATCTCAACTGTGTACTTCCCCTGAATAAGGAAGACCTCATCAGTTCTCTGCCACACCTCCAATCCCAAGAAGTAGTGCATCATACCAAGGTCCTTCATCTCAAATTTAGAGGCCAATGCATACTTTCATTCATCAATAAGGCTCTCTGTACCGATGATGAATAAATCATCAATGTAGAGGATCAAAATCAAGGACTCACCATTAACAGTCTTGTAGTATAGGTTGGGATCAAAAACACTTTTTCTTAAGTCCAAACTCTCAGGTGTCCATCAATCATCACATACCAAGATCAAGGTGCCTGCTTGAGTCCATATAGGGCCTTCTTCAACCCACACACATGAGACTCCTTCTCATGTATCACAAAACCATTTGGTTGCTCAATGTATACTTCTTCCTCAATCTCTCCATTGAGAAAGGATGTCTTCACATCCATCTGATGTAGTCTCCAACCCATAGATGTTGCAAGGGAAATAATCGTTCAAATAGAAGTGTATCGAGCAACAGGAGCAAATGTCTCCTCATAATCTATTCTCTCCACCTGAGAGAATACTCTAGCAACAAATCTCACTTTGTGCTTCTCGATGCTCCCGTCAGCTGTGTGTTTGATCTTATAGATCCACTTGGAAGTCACTATAGACTTCCCCTCATGTCTCTAAACATATCCCACACATCATTTTTCATGATAGACTGATACTCCTCCATCACGGCATCTCTCAATACTCGTTGACTAGATGCCTCCTCATAACAAGAAAGCTCAGAATCAATGATGTGGCTCATAGTTGCAGCATAACACGAATATCTCTAAGATCTCTTGTTCTCTCGAAAGGTACCACAAGGAGTTGCATGTCCTTCTGCCTCCTGCAAAGTCTGACGATCCCATGCGGGTCTCTTCTGACCTACTGCAACATTTCTAGGAACATCAACTGGAGCTACAGGATCAATGGGATCAATGGGATCAATTGGATCAATATGCTCAATTGTCTCCCTATGAACTGTTGGAGGGTGAGGGGGAGAAGGCACCATCTCTTCCTGTCTCTCACTATCAATCTCCATGCGACATCCTCTAGATCTCTTAAAGGCTACCTCCTCCTCAAAGGTAACATCTCTTCTCACCTCAATTTGTCTCTAACTAGGGATGTAGATCTGGTATGCCTTCGAAGACTCACTTTACCCCACAAATGTACCCTTTCTTCCTAAAGGGTCTAGCTTGGTCCTTTTCTCCTTGGGTACATGAATGTATACTGGACACCTAAATATCCTGAAGTTTCCAACCTCAGGCTTTCACTCCGGTGAAGGCCTCCTCAGGAGTCACGTTCCTCAAAGTCTTATGAGGACTTTTGTTCTGAACATAGACTACAGTCACATATGCCTTTTCCTACAGAAAAAAAAAATGTTGATCATGCTAAGTCTTCTTGGACCATACTTGACATATTGAGGTTCTCTCATGAAACCAATGCCTGAGACATATCGAGGTTTCCTCATGGAACCAATGTCTCACAAGACATATCAAGGTTTCCTCGTGAAACCAATATCTTGATTCCTTCATCTTGATCAGGTCACCATCTATGGAGATTTTAAACAAGCGATCTCAATGTTTTCGATATTTCACCCTTTAAAACTACTCCTTCCAATCATTTATGCATTTCCAATTTCAAAAATAAATTTTGTCAAAAGCATTTTGGTTATGAAGGATTGCATGTTGAAGTAGAAAGAGTCCCGACCTTCGTTTCTTCTCACCATTTATCTTTCTCTTGGAGCAATGCTCTATTATCATTCTAAGTTTCTATTAGCAAACAACCATTTTTCTAGTTGGGAGGTCCTACATGGACAATGATGCTTGGAAGAAGAGACTCCAGGATTGCAAGTCTAAGCGTTGCCAACAACAACATTCCCTCTCCTGCTTCCGAGCTCGCCATTCTGACCTCCAAATTTCGAGATCAAGGACTTTCTCAACGAGAAATGGTTGCACTTTCAAGTAACCCAAAATACTTGCACACCACTGTAAACTCATTATACTTCTGACTTGGCTTCTAAAACTGTTTTATTGTTTATTTTAGGTGCTCACACCATCGGTAAAGCGCGGTGCACGATCTTCATAAATCATATTTATAATGATTCAAACATAGACACAGTGTATGCTAAGTCTTTACAAGTCAAGTGCCCCACAAGTGGAGGCGACAACAAATTGTCACCTCTTGATTACAAAATGCCCACAAAGTTTGACAATTGTTACTACAGAAATCTGGTGGCGAAGAAAGGACTTCTCCACTCTGATCAAGAGCTTTTCAATGGAGTGTCTACTGATTCTCTGGTTACCAAGTACAGAAACAACTTGGAACTTTTCGAGAGAGACTTCGCTGCTGCAATTTTCAAGATGGGAAATATCATGCCTCTAGCAGATTCCCAATGAGAGATCCGAGAGAACTGCAGAAAACATAACTCAGATAGTGCCATCTTTCATATGCAACGCGGATCTAATAGACAACAAAACCACTGCAGTACACTTGACCAATCTGCTTATTGCCAGAACCCTAGAAGATTGGGTTGATCCCACTGTAGAAACCAACGCTCTCGTTGATGGACTTAAGACCCTCGGCCATTCTATGTCAGTTTTGACAGCTTATGCAGTGCGTGCTCTTTTTCTCGTGACACGACACTCTATATCTTCAATTACAGTCCCAACCATCATCTATGATGTGTTCCATGTCAAGGTGAACACATTATACCCACGGTCAAGCTTTCTCTCAGAGGGCATGTTGCAAAATTTATGTGCAATGGTGGACCAATCCATTAACCTAGCAGAGAAGTATGTTCATCCGGTTAAGGAAGGGTTGCAATCTTTGGGTCGCCTTGCTGATAATATCACATGCAACCCATCTTACTATATGCAATTTTCTCTTATCTCTAGTTGAGGATGGAGTTCAATAAAAAAATAAGTTTTAGTTGGACCGACATTCCTCTACTAGCGCACTTTCCAAAACCTCTTCACAAAAGGCAAGCTATCTTGGGCCCTCCCATGAGGGAGTCAAGTTTTATTATACTGAGATGAGATATGATCGATAATGTTTTATTACAATGATGATTGTTCCATATATATAAAGAACATATGGTGGTCATTCATGAAAGGATGTGTTCTTTGTATAATAAATAAATATTTATTATTATTATTACTTATTATATATATTATTAATTATTAATCTAGAAGAATGTATTTTCGATGTTGTCCAAACATCAACAATTTGAACCTTGTAAAGAGTCAAGCTAGACAATCATGAGTGATTCTTAGTGATTTAAACCCAATAAAGAATCAAGCTAGACAATCATGAGTGAGCACTAAAGCTCGTAACATTGTCAATATGTTTATTGGAAAAGTAGTCTATTCTATTCGCACTCTTCTTCAAAAACAACTATAACTAAGAGAATTATGCACATACTAATAAATTCAAGTTCAAGTTGTTTGATGATATATGGCATCTTTCTATCGGTATTCAATATATGGCATCTTTCTATTGGTATTCAAGAAAACAAGTAGAAGAAACTCTAAAATATTGGAAGGAATTGTGCACAAACTAATAACTTCGAGTTGGTTATGCACATTAATTTAGATTTGATGAGTTGAATAAATGAAATTGATATTTCAATAGGTTACACATTCAACATTGATTTGTGAGTTATTTTGCTCATTGATAAGAAACCAATTATTCATTATTTTTCAAAGTAGAGTACCAAATAATAATTGATACAACTCTCAAAATAATATGGCTTAAGCTAAACAATCATGAGTGAGCACCAAGGCTGATAACATTGTCAATATGCACATACTAATAACTTCAAGTTCAAATTGTTTGACCATATATAGCATCTTTCTATTGGTATTCAAGAAAAGAAGTAGAAGAAACTCTAAGATATTGGAAGGAATTATGCACAAACTAATAACTTCAAGTTGGCTTTGCACATTAATTTAGATTTATGAGTTGAATAAATGAAATTGATATTTACAATAGGTTACACATTCAACATCGATTTGTGAGTTATTTTGTTCATTGATAAGAAACCAATTATTCATTATTTTCCAAAGTACAGTACCAAATAATAATTGATACAACTCTCAAAATAATATGGCTCAAGTTCATTCTTAGTGATTTGAACCTTGTAAAGGGTTAAGCTAGACAATCATGAGTGAGAACCAAGGCTTATAACAGTGTCAATGTTTCTTGGAAAGTAGTGTATTCTCCTAGCACTTCTTTTTAAAAACTTCCCAAGGAAGAAATCCCCCCACCATCATAAGGATATATTCTTTAAACCACCAATTTTTCCCTTGTTCACACCAACACTTATATACTAAGAGACGGATGTTATTGAAAATAAACAAAGAATGAACCCCCATCTACCACTATTGAACAACCTTTGAGGAGAGCATTGAGAAAGTGAAACTCTAATATTTGGAATTTGAATAATTCGGACAACAAGCACCAAGATTGTTCAGCCCCATCTATGTGACTAATCAATGCACAAGAGGTGCTAATAGAGCTTTAAAAGAGAGACTTTGTCATCAATTTACTCAACCAAGATTCTTAAAGAAACTTGAGAAATAACCCATGGAGAGACGCACTTCTACAACAGGGAAAATCCTCTTAATGGTAATTTTGTTCCCATCACCCTCCTCAACCTAGTCTCTTTCATTGCCTTCTAGGTGCTATTTCACTTAGTTACTCTCCTCTCCCCTCTTGGGTTTACCTTTATTTCATCCTCTTCTCTTCTTTTCCATTCCTATGATATTTTCAAATTTTTGCATTTCCCCTCCCTTTTCTATGTCCTCCTAACTTCAATCACTCACTCTTTTTATTTATTTCCCTCTCAATTTAACTTGTCCTATAATGTTCTTATTAGTTGTTCTTACTAGTCTCTGGGATTTATCTTCTATTTACTTCCTCTTTCTTCTCTTGATGTGTTTCCTTTTTATTATCTATTTTCTTGTTCCTCACTTTTCACAAAGTTAAATGAGAGCTTTGTTGCACTTTCTAGGAATTTGGTGATCTTGGTATCATTACTTCCTCTTTCTTCTCTTGATGTGTTTCCTTTTTATTATCTATTTTCTTGTTCCTCATTTTTCACAAAGTTAAATGAGAGCTTTGTTGCACTTTCTAGGAATTTGGTGATCTTGGTATCATTAAAACCCACCTACAGACACAAGCCGTGTATGCCAAATGGGTGCTTGGCGTTGTTGAGGGGAACAAGCCTTGAAAGGTCCTCGTACATCGGGCCAATGAAGCTTTGGGTTTGAAAAGTGTTCATGGCAAGGGATTTCTTTTCAAACTGTCTTGTTTACTCGTATAAAAGTTATTGGCACTTTTGTTTTACAAAGCATTTGATAGTCTTAGATTGTTGTTAAGCCCTTTCTTTCATGTAAGGAGCCTTCCCTTTGGATCAACATCTCATTTAGTCATGATTTCCCTTGGGATCGACATCTCATTTAGTCATGATTTCCCTTGGGGATTGCCTCTTGCACACTTTGAGGGTAAGCCTTTGGCCAAGGCCTCGTGACTCTCGACCTTAAATCTCTACAAGGGGTATGTGTTCAACCAAGGGCTTGATTGACAAGCTAGCTCACTTGGATCAAGTTCAAGTATAATTTGGCCTTCTCAATGTAGATAAATTCATTAAGGAATGCATCCAAGGTCTCATCCCTATTGACTTTGTGTTTGAGTTTTGCCTCTGTGCCTTGGGCATGGGGGGTCATTGGAAATAGGGAAAGGCCACAACATTTTCTCATTACAAATCGACTAGAGTATAACTGGCCTTGTTCCATGTCATTCCCTGAAGGCTGACTAAATAAATTGTGGTTTTTGAAAACAAAGCCAAAAACATGGTTGTTCAAGGTTCATGGTATTTGGAAGCCTATGTTAGAGCCCCAAAAGGGATTATTTCCTTGGTGTTTAACTATGGAGGTCTTCGAGTTGATAAGAGATTGGCATACCCAACTGTGCTAAATCTCTCAAGCATTTATTTTAGTCAGGTCTCCTTGCCAAATCAGCCTAGGCTTGGGCCAAGTCATTATGCCAACAATATCTCCCTACCTCTATCACTTGGTGTGTTGCCTTGCTAAGTAATCGCCTACCTTAGGCTAAAGAATTCCAATCTGTCTGGTTACTTTTTAGGGTTGAAATATTATTTGGCTTTGGAGGAAACAAAACGATGCTATAATTAATTCAATGATTCAATGAACATATTTTTCTTGTTATGATGGCACTTTGACATGTACCACCTTGTCATTGTAGATAATAGCACATACATGCAAGGCACAACTTGAGATGGAGCACCTCCAACAACTTTTGGTTGCTTTTTAGTGTTGAAATATTATTTGGCTTTGGAAGAAACAAAATGATGTTGTAATTAATTCAATGATTCCATGAACATATTTTTCTTGCTATGATGACACAGACATGTACCGCCTTGTGATTGTAGATAATAGCTTTCAAATTGCACTGAACTGCAATATGCTCACAATAAAAATCTTCTGCAACATGGCTTTCTAAACATCCATGTGATGTAAAGATTAGAACAAAAACAACTGTTTTTTATGTTGAATTAAAATTCAGCCCGGAGCACAATTTACTTTCCATGGTTGTTCTGATGGAACAAAACATGGTTAATTTGATAGAAATTAGCCCATGAAAGAAAAACAGCTTCAAAGATGATAATCAGTCTAGCCTAAATCCACAGATAAAATGGAACAGATTCAAGCATAGGAAAGAAATAATCTTCCAAACCCCAAATAAGTCCGTATAACCAAACCAGAGAGTCCAGGTTATGTACAAATAGATCCAACACTCAAGTCTAGAAAAGGTGGAATTGAATTATTCAAGCCAAGAATAATTGGCACTATTTTAGCGGACTTAAAAAAGTATAGTGAGCATCTGTGTCGGTGATACTGTGTATCGATTGACTAGTTGTTGCTTATCAGAGAAGAATGATACCCTTCACATGTTTTCCAACATATCTAGATACAATTCATAGAACCTGTGATATTGCATCCCTACTTCTCACCATAAAGTGATAATGCTGGAAGGAAAAAATTGGCCAACAGCATTGAGACTAAAATGAGACCTATGATGTTCGAGGAGTTAATAATGAGCAAAACATATATGATGCCTGAGAAAATCATGGTGATTTTCCAAAGTTCATTGATAAGAGACTCCTTGAGCTTCCTGTAATAAATGCTGTATGTCTTCCAAATGGGCATAAAGTGTGTACTATGCCTGATTTTGTGCAAACCAGGCACAACACATCCCAAATCCGTCTTATAGTCCCAAAGAATAGTAGCAAAATGTAGAGATAACACTTGAACTTGAAGGCATGCTTTTGCGATGCACCTTCATTATACAATGGGTTTCTGTTCATATTGGCTTACCGAAGCTTGTATAGCATTAACTATACATAAACCTGTCATAGCCACATAAAACTTTCAAAAATAAGGGAGATTCATTATGTGAAATACAATTGGATATGACATGTAACCCAGCCATACAGTAGAGCCAAGAAGTTGAGGAACAGCCTTTGCTAGCTGGTTTCAAAATGCTTATAATTGCAAAGCCGGGAATTAGAGATACAATTCATTTGGCTTTCTTTTGTCAAAGTACATGTTCAATAACTGCTAAAAAATAGAGTGCAAAACAGCACTAATCCTGAAGGTTTATAATAGGTCCCCAGTCAAAAAGTGGGAACAGGGCATGCAATCTTCTGAAGTACACCGCTTACATGTAAAATGTCCCATCAAACTGATTTTGGAACTCAGATTTGATGAAAATGTGTATACAAATCACTGCAAAGTGTATCAAGATTTTCTTGAAAGGTGAGCATTAGACCATGTTAATATAGACATTAGAGAGAATCTTCATGCACAGAGAACAAATGCAGCAGATCCAGACAAATCAACTAACTATTTTACATTTCTTTTACTACCTTTGGCTTGAGACGCAAGATGCTATTCCTGCAGCAAGAAGCAATGTGGCCTCCACCTTCCAACTTTTCCACGTCGGTGCAAAAGTAGCTTGATCAACTATTAGTCTCACAATAAAAATGATACATCATACAAACTAACAAATCTCTTTATGTCGGATTTCGTTGTCCAAAATCTACAGCAACTGCACCACTGTTGATTGATTTTTCTGAACCCCAACATCTCCCTTGTTTTAGTTGAATTGAATGTGCTCTCAAGCTGGATTCCTCTACCTGGGGGGATAAGAGTGGTGTTAGTCTCCAACTTTGGCACTTAATATTCAAGTAAAGGTCTAGCTTGCAATCTTTAAAACCTGATCTTTACCTCCATTGCTGCTGTTGTAGCTAAAAAATCTACACATTCATCCAATAAGGATTTCTCTTGAGCAGCAACTTCCGCAAGCTCAGAAACTAAATGATTCATCCCCTCTACCTACAGTTAAAAAATAATAAAAAATAAACAAATATCTTACGAAGTATGGCAAACAAATAAGATAACAATAAATGGAGAAACAATTAGTGTGACATCAACAGAAAAGTTCTTTATTAGAGCCAATACAGAACTTAATATTCAAGATACCATAATGTAATGTTGTCATTTTAAACTTCAAGAACAACATAGCTTGATTTACCTTTGGCAACAATGAGCAAATGGAGGAACCCATTGCTTGCATCACATCAACTGCAGAACTAACAGCTTCCTTCACTGCTTGAATATCAGCCTGCATTTGGGTCTAGTTAGGATCTCTTCCTAACCATTTCAATAACTCCTCAATCTACAATTTGGCATTTTTTTTGCAAAATAAGATAGAATGTGTAAGTTGACTGCAAACACTATTCCCATTTTAATAAACGAACCATACCCTTGCACCACCAGTGACCGGAAGCCGAAGAGTTGCAGCTTCCAGAGCTTCAACAGCTCCTGATAAAGAACTTGAATGATCTCTTTCCAGCAATGCCCATTCTTCCAGATATAACATCTGCATTAATTGATTTAATTTAATTAAATATGAATGTCCACTAGTGGCCAAACTCAGCCAATGGGACTGTAAAAAATACAAATATCAAATAAAGTGAGCACTGGGAGTGCTAAAGCATTTGTGAAAGCAATACAATAAAAGGATAAGTGTTACATTTACATGACTTGAAAAGCAGATCTACACTCATAGAATAAATTCTTACAACGAACAACTGAAGCTTAGGAAACACCTATCAGAAAATCAGCTCTGCTTAAACAATGCACTGTAAGGAAACTCAAGACTGTAGACATTGCATAGCACGAGGTTAGATCAAACCGACGGAAAACTAAAGATTAGATCTACATAAAACAGCGATCTGGAAAATGAGGACACAATCCTAGAAATCTGTAGCAGCAATTACATACGGTTATTATTAAAGTGTATACATATTATTTAAATCTTATAAACTCATACCTTAAGTTTTATATTTATATTATAATTTATAATTAATACATTAAAGTGTGTATATATATATATATATATATATATATATATATATATATATATATCTTGTATTTTTAAAATTTCTATTAAGTTTTATTTTTACAAAATATAAAAAATTTGATTGGTTAAGAGCTCATCTTCTTCGAAAGTAAGAAAATAGGTTAACAGCCCAAGACCAAGACACATTTGGCAAGATTGAAAGTCTGCCCCCTTATGTAACACCAGCAAGTTATTTCAGGTGGCCAGGTTTTGTCTACACATAATGATGCAACTACATGTCAGGATCTTCAGATTGTATCAACAGAGGTTAGGCCAGTAGCCATGAGTATTGTAACCTTTTTCCTTCTTCGGAATACATACATACATACATACATACNNNTATATATATATATATATATATATATATATATATATGTATTCCGAAGCAGGAAAAAGGCTACAATACTCATGGCTACTGGCCTATATATGTATGTATGCATGTATGTATGTATTCCAAAGCAGGAAAAAGGCTACAATACCCATGGCTACTGGCCTAACCTGTCGTTTCCCACCATATCCAAATCCTGGCTTTTCAAAAATTTGATGGATCCAGATCCACATCTGGATCTGTATCTGGATCCTGGTAACTTAACCTAGCTCACTCTAGCATAATCCCTCTACTAAGATTGAATTAACTACAAAAGCAGCTGATGCAACACAGTCTAACCACACAAAAGCATAACTTCACACTATAACACATCTAAAACACATTGAAAAGAACACCTACAGCACAACAATCTTTGCTGCAAATCACTCTACTTTTCTCTACCCCATCTAGCTAGTGTGCCCTCCTCTCCCCTTATATAACATGAGGAAGAAAGGGTCACAAAATAAGCTAAGGATAGCCTCAAGAGTGGTGCACCTCACATGCATGGTATGCACGTGGCATACCCTGCATGTATGTATGTATGTATTCCAAAGCAGGAAAAAGGCTACAATACCCATGGCTACTAGCCTAACCTGTTGTTTCCCACCATATCCAAATCCTGGCTTTTCAAAAATTTGACAGATCCGAATCCACATCTGGATCTGTATCTGGATCCTGGTAACTTAAGCTAGCTCACTATCTGGCATAATCCCTCTACTAAGATTGAATGAACTACAAAAGCAGCTGATGCAACACAGTCTAACCACACAAAAGCATGACTTCACACTATAACACACCTAAAACACATTGAAAAGAACAGCTACAGCACAACAATATTTGCTGCTAATATTTGCTGCAAATCACTCTACTTTTCTCTACCCCATCTAGCTAGTGTGCCCTCCTCTCCCCTTATATAACATGAAGAAGAAAGGGTTACAAAATAAGCTAAGGATAGCCTCAAGAGTGGCGCACCTCACATGCATGGTATGCAACTCCTAAAATAACTTCAACATGCATGCAGTGTAAATCCCAAAGTAACTGTACCTTCCATGCAGAAATTTCTACTAGAATAGTGTGCCATAAGCAAGGGGGAATCTTTCCCAGAATAGTGTGCCAATGTCCCATGAATGTGGGAATCTCTCTCAAAATAATTGCACCTTACATGGGGAAATCTCTCCCAATGTGAAATTCTAAAGGTCTGCATGTGCCCTGCATGCATTGGGATTTACACCCTCCTAGAATAGAGCATGCATGCATGCACCTTACTCGTGGTAATATGCCCTCTCCATCATGTCTTCATAAGTAGCTCACCATCCTTGCATGTAGATCTCCCTCACACAAATTCACCATTCCCACAGTAAAAGCCAAGCAAACAACAACTCGAATTCCTGAAGGTGAAAGGAAATGGAGAACACAGTCGGAGAAACCAAGTAAACTAACAAAGAGAAGTACCAAAGGAACACTAAGAAGACACGGAAAAAGAAATAGAAAGGAAAAGTAAAAATCCTAAAAAGAGATATGACGAAGCTGTAGAAATTTAATGACAAAATCAGCAAGTAAAGATTATGTCATACACTTAGCAACCTAGAGATAACTGTCTTGTATGAACTCTGAAATGTCTAAACCCACATTCAGAAATTACCATAAGCAGAAATACACAATGAACAGCAACCATTCAACTCAGAAAAACTCAGAAATTTAGGCAATGCCAGCAAAAACCCCAATGTGGGGAAACCCAAAGAGAGAGATGTTATTATTCAACTTCAGGAAAGTACATATCAACAACAATAAATATCAGTTCCAGCAAGAGAAATCCACTTACAGCACACTAAAACAGCCCCCAAATATCTACCTCGAAAAACGTGCCAAATCTGTACTGTTGTACAACCTGCCCAGAAATCTGCACCTTGAAAAGTGTGCCCTCAGTCTGCTGTATATGGACTGATCTGTACAGCCCAGCAGCAAGAAAAATACTCATAACAGCAGCCTCGAAAACCATGCCAATGCTGCCTCAATTTTCATGCCCTCTTCCCCTTGACGTACGGACTGTACGGACTCATACAGTATGGCCTCCAACAACAGAAAAATAACTCAGCACTCAAACAGAAATGTTCCCTTGGGATTTGTGCCCAAAATCTCTTGGGAAATGCACCCTCTTTGCTGGCCTAACTTCCCTCTCTCAAGCTTACTCAAAAATCTCTCTCAATCTCCTTCTCAATGTCTTACACACTACCCAATGCATTCTCTTATAATCTGAAAGTGACCCTTCACCTTCTCAAACCCTAGATCTAATGGCCAAGATCTACAAGATCAAGAGTCATGATTCATTCCCTCCAAAATAAATCACTTAAAATATTAAAGTACATTTTCACTTTATTACATAAGTGCACATTATGAGATAAAGTCACTTTAATATTAGAAGGTACACTTTATTAAAAAAGTCACTTTAATATTAGAAGATACACTTTATTAAAAAAGTCACTTTAATATTAGAAGGTACACTTTATTAAAAAAGTCACTTTAATAAAAGAACCACTTTATCACAACTTTATAAAAACCCATTACAAAGTCAAGTGTCTAGTAGTGTAGGTACAAGGTAACTTTCGCACACAAGACACACATGCGGAGTACCTCCCAAGCTATAAAAGCTAACATTCCCTCTTAGCAAGGGATGTACTCGCTGCCATCTCCATCATCTGGTCCCATCACACTATGCTCAGTAGGAGCTCCCTCTGAACCTGGAGCCATCCTCAACACCTGCACAGAACTCGAACTAGAAGATCTTTTCCTGACAGCTACTCTGAACCCTGAGCTCCTAGGAGAATCCACTCCACCCTGAGCATCGGTTCGATCACACCAGCGAAGCCTCCTGCAGGTGCTTAAAAGAGACTCCTTCTCTTCTCTTTGAATGCAACACTGAAACCTTGGGCCTATAGAGATTTTGAGGTCCTAAGAGGCTATCATTTAAGGTATGTCCTTGACCTTAGTATGGCTCTAAGTTTCAACTGTGTGGCTTTCTTTTCTTGTTGTTTTTAGGACAACAAACAGTCACCAAACTTTCTGCTCAATATTTGATGGTTAAGTGCCCTTTTGAGGTGCCCTTGCAAGTGTTTTCTCTACCCAATCTTAGCACATGCAATATACATCAAAACACATAACACTACCTCTAGATATTTAACTTTAAAATGTTGATCTACACTTCTAAGCATGCATAAATTTGACACAGATTTTTGGTCAACATGACCCTGGAAAC
>JZKD02S2291764.1:716194-743986 GCA_000966675.3 Picea glauca
AGGAAAAACAGTTTGGAGCAGATATATATAAAAGGCCTCAAAGCAAAATGTACAACACAGGAAACATATACAAGTGAACCTGGTACAATAGAAACCACTCTCAGATGCCTTGGAGTTCCTTGAAGACTTTCCCACAAGCCTTGTGAAGTAAGGCACCCCTTGCCTTGGTGAGCCTTCTTCCTCTTGCTTGCTTTGTCTTTATTTTGATCCTTTGCTTTGCCTTTGCTCTTGCTTGCCTTTTCCTTTGCCTTTGTAGTAGTCTCCTCCTCTCAAGAAAACCTCCCACAAGAAGATGGTGCACCCCTCTCCTCAAGTGTGCCCCCTCCTCATGCAAAACTCATAAGTAGCTCCCTCTCCTTCACCCTTGCGCCCTCTACTCCCTAGGGTGCGCCTAAGCTAGTGAAGTGGAACTCTCCATGAAGTAAGAATCTCCCATAAGATAGAAGGATGCTCCCTTTGTCAAGAATGCGCCCTCCTCTCAAATGCGCCCCTACTCAAGCAATAACTCAACACAAGAATGAATCCTCCCTTGCAATGTGCCCTCCATCTCCTGTCAAGAAATCCTCTCCTCAACAAAATGGAACCATCCACAAGGAGCGCCCTCCACCTGCTAGATGCGCCTCTTCTCCTCAAGATGTGCGCCCTCTACAAGCACTTGCACCCTCTCCTAGATAAATGCACCCACAAGGAAGAATCGACCCATACTCCATGGCTTGCTCTCCATGGTGAACTAGGCCCAAGCTATGGCTCCTCCTATGCTCTCAACCTCATGCGCCCTCTCCTCCTCAAGATTTGCGCCCAAGAGTTCTCCTCCTCTTCTCACAAGTGAAGAATGAATCTCATAAATGCACTATACCCTCCTTTAGCCTCCTTTGGCCAAGCCCTAAAAGATCAATGGCCTAGATCCAATCTATTCAAGTCTAATCAATGGGTGAGATCTAATCCAAAAATCTCACTAAGGAAACCCACTTTCCTTAGTTGCTTTATGTTTATTAATTCACCCACTTTGTGAATTAATTGTCACTTTATGACTTAAGTGACATATTTCACTTTTGACTTAAATCTCGTAAGTCAAAGTGAAATTAGAATCATAAAGTAAAGTACAAGGGTAATAGTCTCCCCCTTTCTGTTTAGAGACTCATAAACACATACCCACTTTCCAAGATACCCAAATCTCAACACTCCCTCTTACCGAGGAAAGAGCTCGTCACCAATCTCATCCCTGCAGTGGACATGGTTGCCTCCTGACATATACTCGGTGAGTATGGTTGTACCTGATCACTGAAAGTAGTCTCTGTCACATATCTGCTCAATCTGCGTGATCTATAGATGGAAGTGTCTCTGCACCTATCCAAGATCACCTAGATCTTGGCATCACACCAAAGATCTCCACCTTGGTCTCCCACCAAGGATTTCCACCTCCTGGCATCTCGCCAACTGTCACTACTCTTGACATCTCACCAAGAGTCTCCCCCTCTTGGTATCTCACCAAGAGTCATCAACTTGGCCTCTCGCCAAGTAACTCCCACCTGAAGTGGATCCAGAACCTGATCTGCCCGTCTCTGTAGCCAGGTGAGGCTCAAGCCTCTGTGGTGCCCTCTCGCCCCTCCTCATCACTCTCTGATGCTCTGAAGCTGTAGCACCAACTCTCTGTCTGCTCGGCAACCCTGAAACTGAAACTATACTGGGTGAATCAATCACCCACTCTGATGATGGTGTCCAAGGACATTGAGTCTGATCTCCCTTTGAATGACTGTTGTGAGTCAATCAATCCTCCTCAACTCTGTCTTCCCATCTAATGTTGGATGGTGTAACAGCAGACAAGGTAGTCACGAATGCACACTCTCTCACAAACTTCTTATTGAACTCTATCTCTTCTGTTGTCGCTGCTAACCCATCCTGTTTCTTCTTCTTCTTCTTGGGACATTGTCCTACATAGTGACCCATCTCTCCACAAGCAAAGCATCTCACTATGCTCATGTCTCTCTTTTGCCCACTGCTGCTACTCTCTCCTCCGCGTGATGGGGCCACAAACTTGGGACCCTACCGACCTCCACGGTCAATCTTCTTCTTGCCCTTTGTCCAAAGAGCAAGGTCCTCATCACCCGGAACTGACTGTTGTTGTTGTCCAGAAGCCTCTGCCACTAGTCTAGTCTCCTCCTGGACGAAGTCATCCCACATCCTCTCCCATATAGGCATAACCTCCCTGGCAACAATGCCGCGAACGAATGGACCCCAGGTTTGGTAAAGTTGTTCAATGTTGTCCTCACCATAGAGTTGGGATCCACCACCTCTCCGATGGCTCCAAGCTTGTCTCTGATCCGGGTGTATCTATCAAGGAATGAAGTAACCGACTCATCCTCGAACATGCAAATGCCCCTCAGTCGATCATGAAGAACCAACTTTCGATTCTCATTAGAGCTCTCATACAACTTGCATAGAGATGCCCACATCTCATATGCATAAGTCTTCAAAGTCAAGTGGGGAATAATATGATCTCGCACTGCATCACATATGGTCCTCTTTACCTTGTTGTTCCTGTTCCTGAAATCTGCCAACAAGACGAGGGTAGTAACAGGAAGAAAGGGAATAGACGCCTCAACTATATCCCATAGTTCGAGGTCCTTTAAGACAAAGACGATCCTCGCCTTCCAAGGCGACCAATTGCTAGCCCCAACTAGCCTATC
This sequence comes from Picea glauca, assembly GCA_000966675.3. Classification (NCBI taxonomy): domain Eukaryota; kingdom Viridiplantae; phylum Streptophyta; class Pinopsida; order Pinales; family Pinaceae; genus Picea; species Picea glauca. The sequence continues at coordinate 718,882 of JZKD02S2291764.1, forward strand.
CTCCACATGCATCTCCTCCACACGCATCTGAGATACTCACATCACTGCCAAACTGCACTCACTCTGATGCTCCAAGTGCAAAGGAACGTTGCCTCACTCCTGTCAACAAAGGTGTGAAAAGAGGCAAGCAAACACCGATCTCACTCCTAGCAAATAGGTGTGAAAAGAGGTCGTAAACTACAGCCTCACTCCTGTCCACGCAGGTGTGAAAAGAGGTTGCCCACAAGTGTCAAAAATCAGCCCAACAAATCTGCCTACAAGCTGTCCAGAAACTCTGTCAACAGGCTGTCCAAAATCTGCCCTGAACTGTCCAACTGGCACTAACTGAAAGGCACCTTCAAATCTTAATTTTACTCACTGTTTTGGACTGTAAACTTGCTGTCCAAAAACAACCAACAGATCTGATATAAACCTCACAAAAATGCTCAAAAATCAGCAATTCTAAGCCACCATTGGCTCTGTTACCATGTAGAGATTTTGAGGTCCTATGAGGCTGCCATCTAAGGTCTGTCCTTGACCTTAGTATGGCTCTAAGTTTCAACTGTGTGGCTGTCTTTTCTTGCTGTTTTTAGGACAGAAGACAGTCACCAAACTTTTTGTTCAATATTTGATGGTTAAGTGCCCTTTTGGGGTGCCCTTGCAAGTGTTTTCTTTACCCAATGTTAGCACATGCAATATACATCAAAACACATAACACTACCTCTAGATCTTTAACTTTAAAATGTTGATCTACACTTCTAAGCATACATAAATTTGACACATAGATTTTTTGTCAACGTGACCCTAGAAAAAGCCCCCCATGGGGAAAACCAGTTTGGAGCAGATATATATAGAAGGCCTCAAAGCAAAATGTACAACACAGGAAACGTATACAAGTGAACCTTGTACAATAGCAACCACTCTCGGATGCCTTGGAGTTCCTTGAAGACTTTCCCACAAGCCTTGTGAAGTAAAGCGCTCCTTGCCTTAGTGAGCCTTCTTCCTCTTGCTTGCTTTGTCTTTATCCTGATCCTTTGCTTTCCTTTTCCTTTGTCTTTGTAGTAGTCTCCTCCTCTCAAGAAAACCTCCCACAAGAAGATGGTGTGCCCCTCTCCTCAAGTGCACCCCTCCTCATGCAAACTCATAAGTAGCTCCCTCTCCTTCACCCTTGCGCCCTCTACTCCCTAGAGTGCGCCTAAGCTAGTGAAGTGGAACTCTCAATGAAGTAAGAATCTCCCATAAGATAGAAGGATGCTCCCTCTCTCAAGAATGCGCCCTCCTCCTCTCAAATGCGCCCCTACTCAAGCAATAACTCAACACAAGAATGAATCCTCCCTTGCAATGCGCCCTCCACCTGCTAGATGTGCCTCTTCTCCTCAAGATGCACGCCCTCTACAAGCACTTGCACCCTCTCCTAGATAAATGCGCCCACAAGGAAGAATCGACCCATACTCCATGGCTTGCTCTCCATGGTGAACTAAGCCCAAGCTATGGCTCCTCCGATGGTCTCAACCTCATGCGCCCTCTCCTCCTCAAGATGCACGCCCAAGAGCTCTTCTCCTCTAATCCTCTTCTCACAAGTGAAGAATGAATCTCATAAATGCAATATACCCTCCTTTAGCCTCCTTTGGCCAAGCCCTAAAAGATCAATGGCCTAGATCCAATCTGGCCAAGTCTAATCAATGGGTGAGATCTAATCCAAAAATCTCACTAAGGAAACCTACTTTCCTTGGTTGCTTTATGTCTATTAATTCACCCACTTTGTGAATTAATTGTCATTGTATGACTTAAGTGACATATTTCACTTTTGACTTAAAACTCCTAAGTCAAAGTGAAATTAGAATCATAAAGTAAAGTACAAGGGTAATAATCTCCCCCTTTATGTTTAGAGACTCATAAACACATGGGGACCACTTTCCAAGGTACCCAAATCTCAACAGGGCCCACCGCATTCTCAGGAGACTCCTGCTCCTCATCCGACGTTGAATCATAACCTGAAGGTTGTCCTCGCAACATGTACAACCTGTCCACCCGATCACCAATCAGTTGTGGTTCCACCAGGTCTGCTCCCTCCCTGTAGATAAATACATGTCCCCTCTTGAACAATGTACAATATACAACATCCTCCAAAGCTGAGATTGAGAGCAAGTTAACCCTCAACCCTAGAACAAAGAGAACTCCATCAAGCTCCAGGAATCCTTCATACTCGAGTCGAAATCTAACCCTTCCAACTCCACGTACAGCTTGTGCCATACCACCTTCACTCTCTACCAGTCGGTCGAGACCTATCTCTGTGATAATAAGGAATGCTCGCCAAATTCTCGTCATGTGACAAGAGGCTCCACTGTAAACAATCCATCTTAAATCACCCCCAAATCCTCCACTACCGACACTGGATACTAGCGTAACCAAATAAAACTCTTGGTCATACTTGGAAGCAAAGTCCTCCATGGTTGTTGTAGCAGCTATCTCAGACCCCTCATGCTCCTTCTTCTTCCTCTCGGAACAATGAGAAGCAAGGTGTCCCAACTGGTTACAACAATAACATCCGACTTTACTCAAGTCTCTCTCGGAACTTCCTTTCTTCGTGCTCTTTGCAGCAAGAGCAACATTCTCATCAACTCCATCTATCTTCTGTCCACTGCTCTGAGATCCTTCCCAGATCTCCTCCTGAGTGAAATCGTCCCACAGTCTGCTCCAATCTAGAAGATGCTCACGACCCACCACACACTGCACGAAGACTTCCCATTCCTTGGTGAATCCTTTCAAGGCTATCCTCACCAACTCTGAATCCGATATGACCTCCCCAACTGTAGCCAGCTCATCTTTCACTTGAGCTACCCGGGTAAGATAAGAAGACACGCTCTCCCCCTTACCCATCTTGGTATCATGCAGCTTATCCTTCAAGGCCATCTTCCAATTTTCATTCTTCGCCTCAAATAAGTTCTTAAGTGCATCCCACATCTCTTGCGTTGTTTTCTTCTCAGCCAAGTGTGGGATAAGGTGGTCCTTCACCCCATCCAGAATAATCCTCTGAGCTTTGGCCTCCTTTACCTCATGCAAATCCAAAGCAACAGGATCTGTTGTGGGAGCCACAATAACATAACTGACATAGTTTCAAATCTTGTTCTCCTTGAGAACAACTGGAGCAGCTGACATCCGGACCTTCCACTGCAAATAGTTGGAAATGCCATCCAACCGATCCTCAAATCTAATACATGCAGCCATATTCCCTGTCATTGTTCAAAGGAAAACAAACAACAGATTTTGCCCTTCAACCCTTGCCCAAAAATCTCACTGCTCACTATCACTCAGAGCCCAAGCTCTGATACCATGTAGAAATTTAATGACAAAATCAACAAGTAAATATTTTGTCATACGCTTAGCAAGTAACTGTCTTGTATGAACTCTGAAATGTCTAAACTCACATTCAGAAATTACCACAAGCAAAAATACACATTGCTAAGCAATTTCGCAGCGGAATAAACACAATGAACAACAACCATTCAACTCAGAAAAACTCAAAAATTTAGACATGCCAGGGAAAACCCCAATGTGGGGAAACCCAAAGAGACAGAGATGTTATTATTCAGCTTCAAGAAAGTACATATCAACAGCAATAAATATCAATTCCAGCAAGAGAAATCCACTTACAACACACTAAAACAGCCCCCAAAAATCTGCCTAAAAAAATGTGCCAAATATGCACTGTTGTACGGCCTGCCCAGAAATATGCACCTTGAAAAGTGTGCTTTTAGTCTGCTGTACGGACTAATCTGTATGTCCCAGCAACAAGAAAAATACTCAAAACAACCTCAAAAACCGTGCCAATGTTGTCTCAATTTCCATGCCCTCTTCCCCTTGCTGTACGGATTGTACGGATCCGTACAATATGGCCTCCAACAATAGAAAAATAACTCAACACTCAAACAAAAATGTTCTCTTGGGATTTGTGCCCAATATCTCTTGGGAAATGCACCCTCTTTTCTACCCTAACTTCCCTCTCTCAAGCTTACTCAAAAATCTCTCTCAATCTTCTTCTCAATGTCTTGCACACTATTCGAGGCATTCTCTTATAATCTGAAAGTGACCCTTCACCTTGTCCAACCCTAGATCTAATCTTGCCTTTACAAGATCAAAGATCACGATTCATTCCCTCCAAAATAAATCACTTAAAATATTGAAGTACATTTTCATTTTATTAAAAAAGTCACTTTAATAAAAGAATCACGTTATCACAATTTTATAAAATTATTAAAAAAGTCACTTTAATAAAAGAATCACATTATCACAATTTTATAAAAACCCATTACAAAGTCAAGTGTCTAGTAGTGTAGGTACAAGGTAACTTCCGCATATAATCTGAAAGTGACCCTTCACCTTGTCCAACCCTAGATCTAATGGCCAAGATCTAATCTTGCCTTTACAAGATCAAAAATCATGATTCATTCCCTCCAAAATAAATCACTTAAAATATTAAAGTACATTTTCATTTTATTAAAAAAGTCACTTTAATAAAAGAATCACGTTATCACAATTTTATAAAAACCCATTACAAAGTCAAGTGTCTAGTAGTGTAGATACAAGATAACTTCCGCATACAAGACACACATGCAGAGTACCTCCCAAGCTATAAAAGCTAACAGAAGCACTCAGAAGCCACAAGTACAAGATGGACAATATATTCAAATGTTAGGATGTAGATATAATCAAAATGTTTAAAACATGTTGAGGGCATGATTATATGACTTCCATTATTTAATTTGCTCAAGATTGTTTTTGTTGTAACCCACCAAACCATTTGGCAATGTGCAACAGCTTGTTCCAATAAAAGTTAATAGTAAAAGCCATTTCTTTTTGTATCTTAGAGTTGATAATGATATATAAAAAAATTCTTCATTGTGAAGAAATCTGAGAGGGAAATTCAAATGTATCAAATCAAGCATAGCTACACAAGATTTGGAAAAGTCATGTTGCATTGTTAAATCCAGTAGACCAGAACATCATAAGAATTGCAACAAATTCTCATCAGTTAAGAAGTAAGATAGGCAAGTGGACCATCCCAAGATGCCACAGAAGACTAGAATATGTCAAGACTAAAATTTGTACTTCAAGAAAGATTGAGGATGAGCAACACAGTACTATGTTTATTCCTTCCCAAATTCATTCAACTCTTGGTCCAATATTTTCCCTCTCTTAACCTTTTCATATTTTCTTCTGTTTAAAACTATTTTCTCAAGGATCCTCTACAGACAAGTTGTTTTCACAATTTGTTCTGAATTTGAAACTTAAGTATATATAAAAAAAACATTGTTCACACATGCAGTTTTCAGCAGCAAAATTAGTCATTTCTATTTGAGGGAAGACTTAATTTGCAAATAAGTTTTCAGATTTGGCAGTGTTCTAGCTCACTTTCTTGGTGTTGAGCGATTGGCACATGACAGTTTGCTCCCAACTTGTGCCATTACCTGAATCCCAGTGATGGGGTGAGTGTGTCTTGAGAAATCTCATGCATGCAAGATGTGGCCGTGGAATCTTAAAAATACCTTTACCTTTCATATTTTATTCAAAGAATTCATCCATGTAAATCCATTCACAGAAACATTGCAAGGAGCAAGCAGATGACTGACACAGACAACAAAGATCTTACAATTAGTATCCCTGCCCTATTACTTTTCTCGAAAAGTGATCCCATTACTCTCACAATCACATGCACTTTATACTTGGCTCTACACAGAAACAACAAAATACTGGAGATCTAAAATCAAGCCCTAAAAGATTAGTTACTGTCTCTTGCTATGAGTTAGCAGCAGGTAATTTTCAACCTTATTTGGGTTCACTTTTATCTCCAGCTTAGCACAGACCAAGGACCATGATATATTATCCTCCTATCACTATCTTGATTCCAAACAACTGAGGTGTAAGTAGCATGTTACTTTTGTGCCTGTAATGTGAATTTTCCAATCTTAGACAACAGAGCTAGGGGCCAGGGTAAATCATCAGCATGCATTATAACAAATCATCATGTTCGTTGGGCTCTGATCTAGTGGTAGACTGGTGGGAGTTCACAACAACTAGCCCAGGTTCGATTTTCAAGTGCATTCTGTTTGGCTCTACCTAAGAATCCCTGAAATGATACATCCCAGGAGCTTGACCTCACTCTGGCCAAAAAATGGGGAGTTTCAGTTTACTTGGAAATTAATTTAAGAAAAAAAAGCATCAACATATCCATTCTTGTAGTAAGCATTGTATATGTACTTACACAAACATCAAGCAAACCAGAGCAACAATTACTTGAAAGAAAGCTATATAAGGGCCATTACACAGTCTGTTAAATTATAGTAAATTTGGACTTTTCTTTTTTCGGTTTTGCACAGATTGAGGTTGATGATTTCTGTCTGCGTTAAAAGTGTAATAAATTTGACCTAGTTAATCCAATCTCATGTATCAGTCAATAAGAAACAACTGTGAAACAGATTTGGAAATAGTAACGAGTACAAGAAGAGTAGCAGTATAATAAATGGGGACAATTAAGCCTATATATAGGAAAAATTAGACTCCTCTCAACCAACCCATCCAACCCTAAGACAACCACCAATCAACCTTACTTCATTAACTAATGCGCAAAAAGAGTCATTGTCCCTTGTCCTCCATCAGTTTTTGGCTATGTTCAAAGCAACAGTGTCATCATGGTTATCACCAAACAATTTATGAGATGATGCTTCTGCATGTAAGGGAATTTGCATAATATTTTGTCTCTTATCCACCAGCTCCTATACAGCACTAAATTTGATTCAATATCCATTACCAATTCCACTCAATGTATTATCATAAAATCTCGCCCAAGACAAACCCCTCAACACATAATGCAATGTCTACATTTTTACCACAATGAATCCATGTTTAAAAAGTCAGAATCAGACTTGGAATCGACCAAGGGTTAGATCGGACTCAGATTGGAATCAGCCAGTGACTCTGTTTATGAACCAGTTTACTAAGAAATACATAAAATGTACATCAATACAAATCCAAGATTCCAAACTATTAGAGACAAAATATGCAAAGTCTGTTCATGTATATACCATGTAAGGGTGAATATAGCAAAATGGCACTGGGTGAGATACATATCCGAAACAAAATGTATAATCATCGAAGCTCAAAATGACCTCTAAAGTCCAAAAAACACACGCTACTAGCCTACTACATATCACTGATCAACATGATCACTCATCAAACTCCGAATGCTCAAAAATGCTCAATGAGAAAGGTGTGAGGCAAATTAGAGGGTGGGGAGCTTGTAAATAACTTCATTTTAGGGTTTAGGAGAGGGAAAGGGTAGCTGTAAATTTAATTTTAATTTTAAATAAAATTTTAAGGGTTGTAACCCCACACAGAACACAGTCTGGTTTGGTACGGAACCAGTCCCCAAATCAGTTCAAGGGCCAGTTCATGGGGTTTGGAGGTCTGACTGGCCGAACCAGCCAGCTCTGGTTCCGGTTTGGCTGGTTTTAAAAACACTGCAATGAATAGTCAAAATGAGCTGAATATGACTCCATCGGCAGTGCAAGAACCTTTGTTGCATAATTCCAAAACAAATCTCCCTATACTCTAAATTCAATATCTACCTTTTCAACCCAATGCAAATCCAAAGTAGCCCAAATTCTTTTGTCTAGCCTTTTGAAATTTGAAATAAGTTTTGAGCTGTATGTCCACTGAGGTTGCTAACCCTCTTGGTTCATACTAAGCTTAGCAATCAAAAAATCCACCTCCGCATCCACCAAAGTAAATCCCAAAACTCTTTTCAAAGAAGATTGGACAAAAGAGAAAGGAAAGAACAGGTTGATAGATTTAAGTATTCATTCCCACAAAAAATGAAACAGTGTCCGTCAATAGAGGCGTTTTCTTCCACAACAGCTCATGGAAGTAATGAATATCTTTGAAAAATCATATTATAATCATTTGGCCTTCTGCTGACAGTCTGATTCTAGTTAATGAAGCTTCTTCCTTGAGAAGTGGAGTCCTCAACCTTTGTCCATTCACATTCTCGGGATACAATTTTTTCAAAGGGCAGGATTCAATAAGTTAGCAATTTTCTTGATAGCAGTTTATGTGCACGGATTTCAACTAAGCCCACCTTTCAAGTAGAGATATTTTAAAAGATAGCTGGTTGAAGATACATCCATACATAGCCTGCTTTTCTGTTTTAAACCTTTAACATAATTGAGACATTTGGACCAATTACCCAGGTAAAGGCTTCTCATTTATATCTAAACAAATAAAATATCCTATCCACAACAAACAAGCAAACCTAGGGACAAAGTTTCAAAGACATTTCTACTGAATGTGTTAGCACCATGATTTTCATAGCTAAGGTTATAGGTTTGTCAACAATTTGCAAAGTCATGCATGTTAGCACCCATATTGTTTTTCTGACTGGAATCATCTAACATCTCCAAGGGTCAGTTTCAAAAGAAAGCTTATCATTTATTTGTTCCATTTCCATTTGCAATTGCGCGTTGCGCAGAGCACTTCACCGCGCAAAGGATTCTGTCGCACAGTGGATTTCGTCGCACAGTGGATTTTGTCGCGTTATGGGATGCTTTCGCGCAATGGATTTCATCGCGCAGTGGGATGTTGTCGCGCATAGGATGTTGTCGCAGAGTGGATTCTTTCGCGCATAGGATGTTGTTGTGTAGTGGATTATGTCACGCAGAGGATTCTGTCGCGCAGTGGATTCTGTCATGCATAGGATGTTGTTGCACAGAGGATGTCATCGCGCAGTGGATTTTCTTGTGCATAGGCTACAGGTCACACTACGCAAATGACTGGTTTAGTGGTCAACTTCAAGATCACTTTCTGACCAACTGGAGAGGAATTTTGAAAATCCCCGAAATTTTTGTTGAGGACAAACCAAATAATAAAAACCTCTCTCAGATTTGAAAAATGTGCCACGGATTGGGAGATTCGAAGGAATATTTGAGCCCTATTTTTCAGTTTTCATGATTTCCTATCCGAGACATGTTTTTGCGACACGTATTCCGGCCAGCTGGAGATGAATTTCAAGAAACCGAGAGGTTTTTCTTTATAACGAGCTTAACTACAAAAACCTATCTCAATTTCTAAAAATAGTGTTTTATCAGTGAGATATGATGCCATCTTTAACGCCTATTTCCCTAGTTTGTTGCACAATCTGTTGCGTGTTTTGTTGTAGGTTATTGTTGCGTAGCAGACTTGTTGTGCAAGGGTGACAAAGTGTCCAGCAGTGCACATGATGGCTCATCACAACCATATGGTCGAATTTTTATCATGATCAATGATTGTAAAGAATATTTCGGTTACGATTATGATTTGGCAAAGTCTGGTTTTCTATTTTTAGTGAATCCATTGAAGTTATTGTTCTCTTTCAAAGAAAACAAATCCATGATTTTAGGAGGGAGTAGTTTGACCCTAGCAGCCAAGGGTGACATTAGTTTTCTATATATGGGGATCATTTTTATGTAAACAGGGTTGGTTGGCAAATTTGGTAGACCACAGCGATTGTATGTAATCTGAATTTTTGACCGGAATTTAATGCAAAGGTCCTGTAACTTGATGAAAAGATTCTAGTTGTAGCAGTTGGATGTATTGTGTTCCTCTCTTTTTGCGTATGTGCTTCCTGTCATCTTTTATTCATATTTTTTTTGTCTATTTCAGAACGAATTTTCGAACCTGTGGATTCGTTGCGCAGCGCCCCTTGTTCGCGCCACTTAGACAAAACGTTTTCTTCTAAAAGTTAACTCTGAATTCACCTGCAGCAGTGCTCCGAGTTACTTCCTGTGTTTTTCTCCCGCCTCACATTATGGTTTTGCACTGAAGATTGTTGCTTGCCTAGCCTTATCCTCTCAAGTTCAGTCACTGAGTCATTTGTCCCCGTCCTTTCCTCAGATCAACTCCATAGCCCAAGTCTCACTTTCTTGCGCCAATATAACCAGAACCCGTCATATCAAAGGTGTTAAATTTAGCCACTACTTTCAAAGGCATATCCTGCACGGAGACTGCGCCTTCCGAGAGAGCCCTCTCCAGATCCGAAAGGCTAGTTTCGGGTCTCAAAGTCGATTGAAAAAGTTACCTTCGTCGTTTGTTTATCAGTCGAACAGATTTACGGAGTGCTGACAAAATGTACAAAACGTGTTTGTAGGAGACCGCTCGCATAAATCAGGTTAGAAACGCCATGCATCCCTGTGAAATTGTTTGTACGTGAGACACTCTCCTAGTGTCATCCTCTCAATATTTGATATTGTTGCAATGTAATACAACATTTGCCTTGTGCTTATGTATCTTAAGTGTCGGCAATAGTAAATGGTAGGTATTTCTATTGTTCAAGTTTGAAGTTTAGTGTATTTTATAGGATTAATGGCTTAACACACCAGCCTACAGTATTCTCTCTTAGCTCCATAATGCTTATGTGAATCAATGGATAAAGACTACAAACTGTCTAGAAAGCTAATGGGACAAGATTAACAGTATCAAGTTGGTAGATGAGAACAAGGAACTGGTAGATGAGACCCATTAACAAAGAGAATGATGCTAATTGGTAGATGAAGAGGTAAGAGAGTGTTGTTTGAAGCCTCGAGCACATTAAGAATCTCATGTGGAAATTACACAAGCAACATGCAACAGTAAAAAGTTGTGTAAAAAAAGAGGAACGTGTTGAAAGAGGATTTGGACCAAGAAACCCTGAAGAACCGCATAGGTAACATAACACATTGATGGGGATTCAAGACAAGATAACAGTCTGACAAGGAATGATCATAGGGATTCAAACAAAATGCAGCAAAGTGTAAGAAGTATGCCTGCAAAATAAACACCCACGTCAACATGAAGATGCAACTAAGAGCTATCATCCTTCCTGTAGTCAATATAAACACAAAAACTGTACATGCAACATCCAATAAGAAAAGATGAGCATGTGCTTCACCTAGTTTACATATAGAGAGGAACTGCAGATTATGCTATGAAGAAAATCACCATGTTGAGGAGAACCCAACTTTTGATGGTAGCACCTTAGGAATTGTGGCAGAAGTTTGGTTGCTTGGACATTTCTCTAGTGATATGAAGGCTAAAATAGCAGCTTATTATAACACAGCATGCAAAAGTATGTAAGAGCGTGATGATGAACTCAAATGAAATCTGTTTACCCATCATTTCAAAAAGGCAATTTCTTTCTGAGCATTATTTTGAACAAAAGCTGAATGAAATTTTATAATATGAAACAAGAAACTATGGCCACATAGGAAGATAAACATAGATTTATGGTCTTTGTGTTAACTGCAAAATGGATCAGAAGTTTAAGGTCAGTTGCTTTATTACTGTGTTACATCCAACAATTGCAATGCAACTTTGGGCATTCGAACCAAAAAGCTTATATGAGGCTACCGATAAACATTGTCAAGACCAATTGAAGAACAAGCAAGACCTGGAAAATAAGGTGAAGGAAAAGTTGCAAGGAGAAAGGGACAAAGTGGTTTAGAACATTCTTAAAATCTGATCAGAAAGCAAGCAAAACAATGTAGTAAGAAGAAAATAAAATAAACAAATGAACAAGAAGCAATGGAAGGGTCCTATTGGCAGGATGTTGTACAAAAGGGGAAAACTATCAGAATGAGTGCCCACAAGGAAGGCACAACCAGCCTTAAACTATTGCAAATGTGGCAAAAGCAACATGTGACAAGGAAGATTTATGAAGAATTGGAGAAAAAGCAAAGATAGAACCAATCAGTTGTTGAGACTCTTAGTAAACTCATTGACCAATCACTTTCTACTTGACAGATCCAGGTGCTATAGATAGCTTTGGTTCCTATATTGCAAAAGAGTAAATGTGTTCTTAAACTAGAAAAGCATGATGAACCTTGGGAAGATGAAATGGCAACAGGAACTGAGACTAGTTATCCATGTCATGAAAAATTGTCAAATAGACTTGAACGGGTTGAATACATGTCCATATTTTACATGTTATTCAACAAGGACTTATTATGTGAGTTGTGATGATTAGTATCGACTACTAACTTATGCCCCATATGCTATAGCCTATGACAAATGTATAGAATGAATAGATGATGCAGTAAACCACCAAGTTGTTGTGGGATTGATAGAACCTATTTGTTTGAGACAGATTTTAACCATGTAGATGAAGTCTGAGGAGGTACCTAAAAAACGGGTGCTAGCTATGTGATATATCTAGTGCATAGTATGATTCATTGGCCAATGAGGGTCCAAGTATCCATGAATTTTCACAATAATTAGCTAATGTTTTTTTTTAATTAGTGCTACATATGAAACCCATCAAACTTGACCAACTTATAATCCAGGGTTCTATGCCTGTCAGGGTTTGACCTTGGGTCACTAACATGGTAATGCCCTATTTTAACCGCTAGATCACAGCCCGACAGACTTAGATGATGTATTTCTAATTGAGTTCAGTTTTTCCACCCCCGAGAGCTATAGATCCTAAAATTGATTTAGTGCTTGAATGAAACCAATTACCTAAGTACATTGTAGGATGTCCACTTTGAAGTTTGGAGCTAGTTGATAACTTGAGTTAAAGATAAAGCTGTAAGAAAAGTAGGATAAAGGGCTTATTAGATGAAGTGTAACCCCTACCCTAGTGGCATTTGTGAAAAATAAGAATCAAAACCTTAAAACTGTATTGATTATTGCCAACTAAAGAACGTTACAATAAAGAACAAGTATCCTCTACCCAGGATTACAATATACTTGATCTTTTGTGTGGAGTGAAGAATTCTCCAAGATTGATCTTAGAACTGATTATAACTTATCACAAGTGAAAGATAAAGGATGATGATGTTTTTGAGACTTCTTTTAGAACTATATAAGGTCATCGTCGTAAGTTTCTTATATTTCCTTTTGGGTTGACATATGCACCTGTGCTGTTTACAAGTTTGATGAGTAATGATTTCACAAAAACCAGGACGGATTTGTCTTGGTGCTTCTTGATAAATGCTGGTATAATCCAAGTAAAAGAAATAGCATAGTTAGCAATTTAGATTGATCTTGCAAGAGCTCATGGAATAGAACCTGTGTGCAAAGTTAAAATTCAATAAGAAGGCATCCTCAGAAGATTCAAGCCATTGTACATTGACTAACTCCAAAGAATATAGTAGAAGTCATAAGCTTCATGGGTTTGATTGGATATTATGAGGATTGTGTAAAGGTTCTAACTTCTTCCTTCCATATAATGAAATTTGAATCCCATTAACTTGTTGCAAAGGATTGAGAAGAAGTTTGAGTTAAAAAACAATGTGAAGATCATTTCTAGATGCTCAGGGAGTTGCTTACCGGTGCTCCCATATTACAGTAACCAGATCCCAATGGCGAGTTTGTGGTATGGACAAACACATGTCTAAAAGAACTTGGTGGAGTACACCCTAAGAAGGTAACTTATTGCTTACAAGTTACAAGTCAAGGAAATCAAAGAACGGTGAATTGAATTATCCCACTCAAGATTTAGAGTTAACAACAGTTATCCATGCTTTCTGAAAGTTGAGATACTTTTATCTTCGCAAAAAGTTTTGTTGAAGACAGATTGTCAAAGTTTCACATACGTCTTCACATGGTCTCATCTTAATGCATGACAAAGGAGATTTTTAGAATCCTTAATAACTTAGAAGTATGTTTTCGATGTGACATATGTAGAAGGAAATGAAAATTTCAAAATAAAGCTTAAGACCTGCTCCAATCAAGGCCTTAAGCCTTGAAGAAAATGCCTCCAGTAGGAGAAGACACCTATCAACCATTAGCTCAGCATGGTTAAGCAAGGCACCTATCAAGCATTAGCTTAGCATGAATAAACCTAAGGGATGAAATATTGAAGCATTTGGGTCAAGAGTTCTATCAGCAGGTTAAGGAAGCAAGCATTTAAGCAAGAGGCAGAGTTACAGATACAAAAATATAAACTGAATTAGATGTAGGAAGAGATTAGAATTCCTTAAAGGGGTACTTCCAATTTTATAGGTCGCAAGTGACGTTCATTTCATTTCCTCACTTGTAGCCTATACTTGCTACCTATGCTCAAGTGACACCCATACACATGTGTTACTGGAAACTCTTGGAGGAGAGGCCCGAAACAATGTTCAGCATTTCAGAGTTGGATGTGGATGCAAAACACCAGGGAAGCGCCACTGAAACTTTCACTAGCATTTCCGTTTATCAGCGATAGCAGGGTGATGATCTGTAACAAATTACAACAAAAAAATTCTGAAACAAGTCCAGCACAAGGGACTGGGATCAGTAAAACCCTTGGTTAGATTTGTTGTGGGAGAGTGGAAAAAGGTGTTGAGCATGGGTCAAATTTTGTTGGAGAGAGAGCAAGCTGATATCTTGACTGTCCATCAACGACACCCATACACACATGTGTTACTGGAAACTCTTGGAGGAGAGACCTGAAACATTGTTCAGCATTTCAGAGTTGGATGTGGATGCAAGACACCAGGAAAGCACCACTGCAACTTTAACTAGCATTTCCGTTTATCAGCAATAGCAGGGTGATGATCTTTAACAAGTTACAACAAAAAAATTCTGAAACAAGTCCAGCATAAGGGACTGGGATCAGTAAAACCCTTGGTTAGATTTGTTGTGGGAGAGTGGAAAAAGGTGTTGAGCATGGGTCAAATTTTGTTGTAGAGAGAGCAAGCTGATATCTTGACTGTCCATCAACAACACCACAAAGATTTGTCTCTACATTAGGCTGCAAAATCCTCACTATCTCACAAATCTTCAAGGCAGTAAAATGAGTTAATGGAGGCAAGCTCAGACTTGCACTAGGAAAACACACCCTACAAATAAAAATGCACAAAAAAAACCCCACTGGGGTATACTGGCAATTGGGCCTGACTAGTTCCATGGGCCTTTTTGCAGACCATTTCTTCGAGGCACTTCTTATAAAACATTTCACGCGTCAAGAAATGGGAAACAAATGCCAGAAATGGCATTTTTCACGCATTTCCCTTTTTTGTAAGTTTTGCCTGAAAATTCCCTCCTACCATCATGTTTCTGGTAACTATGTAGCCTAACCTATACTAACATTGGACCATTACAATATCCCAACACTCCCCCGATTTTATGTATACTAAAATCCCACCCAAAGACCAGAGTACAAAAACATACACATTGAGTTTGCTTTTAACTGCTACAACCAAACTAAGAGAAGCTGTTTGTTGCAAGTGTATACTACCCTTGTGCCCCGTACATGCAAAAATTATGTGGAGCCTTATATGCTAAAATCCAGGCCATGTGCATGCTGCAACTGTCCTGTACCTTTCCACAACACGTGCAACAGAACTACGCATTGTTTGCACAATTCCCTGTACTTGCAACCGAACAACATCACCCTACTCCACCACACATGTACCCTGCAGAAACTAGTGCCCTACACCATCTTCTGTGTCTTCTGATATCCCACCACCTCCTCATCATCCATCAACCTCTCTGCGATGCTTCAATCAGTAATCACCATATATCCTAGGGTGTGTATGCTTCCTAAGATCAATGCCACCCTTGACAACCTTCACACTGTCCCTTCATCCTTTCTCATTTGTGTCATATCAACTTGACACCTTCTCATGAACATGAGCGACACACAACATCCAATGTCATCTCCTATGCGAGGTTTTACAATAGCAAATGCACACCTGACTGCTCACCACCCTTGGTTCCACACTACCCTCCACCCTATCTTGTCACTGTCTAGCTTCTACAACAGTACCTCCAAGGTGTTGTTATGCAATATCCCTTAATTTATGTGAATCACTACATCACCCTTCCTCTGATCTCTTCAAATATACACAGGCTAATAGACCCTTCTCACTCATCTATGCCCCCCCCCCAAAAAAAAATACATAGGGTCCTTGACTCCACTACATGACAACCTGAGATAAATAGACCATCATCCAAACAAAAACAACATCTACACTTTATGTCCTCGCACGCTTAATAATAAATGACTTTAACAAGTTTCTCTCTGTGTTGTAAAAACCAGGCTCAAATAAACATGGAAACAGCTTTTACGTTAAATTCCTCAAAAAAATACTGATAACCCCATTAAAAGGCAGATAATTTGGATCCCTTTAAAATATCATCCCCTTAACTGCATGGGACCAAGAAATATATGCAAAGCCCCTCAAGTGCAAATTATAAAAAATAGGCTTCATATGGTTTAAAAACTCTCAACCCATTTAACTATTGTTAAATACATTAAATTCCTCAAAAAATGCTAATAACCTCAATCCAGATCCCTTTAAAATATCATCCCCTTAAGTGCATGTGACCAAGAAATAATATGGGAACACATGCAAAACCCCTCAGTGCGAAATGCAAAAAAAAACTGCCTTCATATGGTTAAAAAATTCACAACCCTTTTAACTCTTGTTTATCTCCTATTATAAGCACCATTACTACCTCACCATATTCATACTTCACCACTTTCAATTTAAAACTTTAGGAAACATGATTCAATCAAAATAAAACCTTAAACTTGCAAGTTTGCATTAAAATATTGAAGGCAATATCTTAATCTCCATGATTCACAAACAACATCTCTGACATAACATAACCCCGTAGGTTTGAACAACTTAGCAAAACAGTGATACATAACCTGACAGAAGAATCCACGAGTTCTCTGAAATGCTCACCATGCACTCATTCTTTCCTAGAGCCGCTTCACTCTCTTTGTATTACTCAACAATAGTGCACACATTACAACACACGTCAGGTAAGAGGGCAAATTGAATTGACTCTTTCCAAAATATGATCCATCGTCACACTGTCCATGCTTCTACATCTTCACGTTACGGTCTGAATGGGTACTGTGACTTGTCTTAAGTTTTGATCTTGACAAAATTTTGGTCAGGAACATTGATTCGATGAACACAGAAGTTTTCTAAAAGTCATTTAACACAATTGGATATACACCTTCAGGAAAATGTTATCTATGAACGACAACCTTGCCCAGAAGATCACTCTATGAGCTGTTATTACAATCACGTAGAATACTATCAACAGAGTACTGGGAAGTCTCAGATCTCTGTACTCACAAAATTAATCATACAAAAAAACCCTTTGACCAATTCAAATGCAGCTAAACTCTCAAACCCTAGTCATTGAGGGTAAATAAAATTTAAAAAATCACACGGTACAGCAAAGTCACTCTTGACGATCGAGGACAGTTTAACAGAGGAACATGACAGGAGTGAGAGTAGATCACATGCAAGGCAGAGGATGCAATGAGCTCCTTCCAACACACCAATGATTCTAATGACCAAAGTAAATTAGTCAAGGCATTTGCAATGGCAATCATAGTTGTTCAACAACTACCTAACCTTGGTCATTTGAGTGGTCTAGACAACCTGACTAGAAGATCAAGGTAGATGGCTACCAGCTACTACTCATCTATATGCCTCTAAAGGATGGTTTGGGAGACCATGATGACCATGATCAAGATCTGCCACAAGCTAACAAATGGGTGATTGCCAAGGACTACAACTTTATTACTACCTGCTTTATTTGTGCTCTGTTTTATTTCTGTGATCATCAACTCCAAAAAGTTGGTTCCTATTTTTTGTAATATGTTTGAATACTGGTTATACACAGAATACCGTAAGATATTATTGCACTATTTGCTATTGATACTATAATATGCACTATTTGCTATTGATACTATAATATGCACTATTTTTTCTATTTATAGCTTGTAGCAATGTTGATTGTTCTTTTACTCCATGCTTGGCATGGCCAAGATAGATATCTGGTAGCCAGCCTTTTACAAACTTTTTATTTTTTTAATTGTAAGTAGCCATATATGTGTTGTCTATTTCATTAATAAAAGAAATTTTCAATTTATAAACTTAAAAGAGAGATAGATAAGAATTTAGAAATCCTAATTGACACATTAAAGGAATTATTTTAATTTTTCCTTGTGACTTAAGATATGATCAACTATAAAAGTAATAACAAACAAGGAAAAAACCATAAAACTCGCTTATATGTTCTAACCTCCTAGTCCAAGAAGACAGGAGAACCACAAAGCACTCATCTTTCTCCACAAAAATATTCAACGAACAAAGGCAGTTATTTCATTTTAACACAGGACACATACAAAAAATAATAGTCTAGTGTCAATGACAATTATTTGATAAATCAACAAACATGTAATTCGTAGACACAGAATTTTGACTCAGGAATGGCTTGACAAAGCAGAAGAACACGAGTATGACTCGAACATGGGAGAAACATGGCAAAAATCTAACAAACATACAAAAATACTATAGTTAAAATTGAACTCAGGAAAAATTGTGTGAGTAATTTCAATACTCATCAGGTACCACTGAGTTTGACTTGTTTGTAACCAGCGAGTCATTTCAGATCATTTCAAGCCTGAACTGACTTCACAAGTAATACAATTATTTCTTGAGTCCTTTCAGTAGATTCAGTACACATGAATGTGTTATTGAACAGTCTATAATAGTGCGATAAACTAATTTCTATTCATTTGACACCAGATGAAATAAATTGTTAATTGGATAGTTAGCTGAAAAGGTATGTTACACAGGACAACCTGAAGTACAGCAGACAAAAGATTTGTTGAATCGTTCAGAACAAAGAGCCAAATGATGTAAATATAATACAGAAGAATTAAAATGGTCAGCACAAGCTCCATGACTTTTGTGAATATACTGTTAATACAAATGCGGCATTGTAGATGGTCAATAAAGCTAAAATGATAAAATCAGAAACTGCACACATAGCTTTCCTTTCAAGCTATTTATTTCTGTATCACAACCAGAATAAAGCAGCAAAATTTTAACCTCATTGAATATCAGGCTTCTGATCAAAGTTTTAAAGAATTATTCCAAGAAGCAACTCAGTAAAGAGAAAAACCATTGAGCTCTTTTAGGCCACTTCTCATTGAGAATATTATTTGACATGGCTCTATGAAAAAACCTACAGACATGTTTTGTGCATACTTAAAACTTCAAAGTTAAAACCCTGACTAGCAGGATATGATCAAAAATAAAATAAAAAAGAGTTAAAAAGGCCTCATACAAAGATCTAAAGGCATGCCTTGCAATGGTCATTACAAAATACTCTAAAGTAAGTTAGAATCTGGCACTGGAAAAAGTTAGAAATCTGACCTGTCCTCTGAGAATGGAACTAAGCTTGTTTTCTTGCCTCACTTGTTGGAGCTTGATTCGCTTCATTGTTACAGAATCTCGCAGTTCTGAAGTTGTAACCCAGACATTATAAAGCAGTTTCTGGGCCAAACATCAAAACTTCAGATCCTTGTGAATCAAGATATTGTAATAATAGACGTGTCATACTAAGGCTGGTTAATAGATCCATATACATTACAAGCCGGTCTACATTTTATACATAAATGCACTTTTGCATGAAGTGATACTCATTATAACCAAAATCAAATTGAGCAACCTATATCATATAGTATGATAAAGAGAGCAAATTCCGTGTAGTCTGACAATATTCAAATCAACAATGATCCATTCTGCGTTTCAACCTTTTGCCTTCTTTGGTATGATTCAATGGCTAGTTCTTGTTTTCACAGTACCTATAGTCATGGCTTCAACGTCTTTTTTTTCCTAAGAGAGCAAAATTTTCTACTTTCACCATTGAAATGTTCCCTTCAAGAATAATGTGCTCACTTGCTCTGTACATCTTGTGTACAAAAGGTTTGCCTTTGAATCACATCAAGTAAAAATGAAAAAACATAATAGCAGGAAAGGAAATTTTAAAGCAACAAGAAGTTCAAAACAAAACCATCAGAATAAACTAATTAGACTAGTTTTAGGTAGGACTGACTGAAAACAGACGATGTAAATTAATATGCTTGGACCTGTTCTGTACCAAAGATATGCCCTTAAATTAGTCTGCAGTTTTGCAGATTTTGTAACTTACAGCATTATATTATATTGATTGAAGAACAACTAGTATCAAACTACCTACACAGGTAACTCAAGATGTAATTCCTTTGTAACTATTCCAGTTATCTCCAAAACAACAAAGGCATCTGAAAGTAAAAGTCATTGCTAAGAATCAATTCAAAATGTTCAAAAAACTAAGAACCTTTGGACCTTCACAGGGTTGGGTTACAGGGCACCCATAGAAAAAAAGGCATCATATGTTAAAATTAAGCAACAAAGTTGATGAAGGAAAGCAATCATAGTGCAGTATGCACCGCACACTGTGTTAGATGGAAAAGAATTTCTTTGGATTGAAGTGAGCAGTAACCATTTCTGATCTTAAACATTTAACTATGAATACAACACACACACACACACACAGATTTGAATGGGGACACAAAACATTGTAGATAGTCATAAAAGAACAGATACAAAAGGCAAACTATGTTAAACATTATCAGACACGGAGGAAGCACAATAAGGTAAGTTACAAAGCATCTTTCCAGAAAGAAATAGAATATATCCCCTCAACTGGAAAAAAAGTTGAAAAAGAGAAAGGGGACTACACAATGCTAACTTGCATTTCAATTATATGACTAGAACACACACGAAAAAGATGCTATGACACAATCAGTTTCAGGAACAAATGTACACCCTTTCTGAAAGATCAATTATCCCAGAACTCAGGCAAATAACTGGAACACAATTTTGCACTGAATCAAAGAATCACTTTCCAATCTGACAATGACTATAATTTAGGTTTCTTAGCAATTAAAACAAACAATGAAAGATATTGCCAGTTTGTGGATAGATTACAGATGAGAACAGATGATGATGTTCCAATAAACAAGTTCTAATTGACAATATCTTGCAATATTGCAGAGGTGTAAAAAAACAGACCTCAGCTGTGACTTTCTGAGCATTCATGGCAGCTTCTGCTCTGGCATTAACAAATCGCCATTGCAATAATCTGTTGTGAAGTATACGCAGATGATGGGCCTCTTCTACCTGGCTCGTCCCCTTCTTCCCCTTTCGAACATCAACACCAAAGTTTAGCAGAGATGATGCACTGAGCACAGACGATGTACTATTCGAACGTACATGTAGAGAATTCGCTGGGGCCACCGACGGTGGTAGCCGTGTCCTTGTTGGACTTGGTAGGCCTCTTGAGGGAGAAGATGAGGCCATCACCTTGACTGGGGAAAGGGAATGTTGCGGCCCTGAAAGTGGTGTTGCCTGGAACCGATTCGCAAACCGTGGTGAGGATATTGCTCGTTCTGGCCCATTCATAACTTGACCAGTTGCTGATGATACAACCTTTGAGCGTGCTGTTGATCTCAGGAACCCTGATGATAAATCAGATTCTGGAGCAGACGACCGCACCCCAGACAATCGATGCATCCTGTTATTAGTTTCCTGCCAAAACCGAGCCGGAACCGTTGTGCTTCGGTTTACGTGACCTCCAGAAATACTTCTTTGACTGTTACTGGTAGTTTCGTGTGCCACAGAGTTGCTACCAGAGGACACACTCTCCGAGTCGTCGGACGCAAGGTCACAGGCACTAGTGCCAGCGTCTGAGGCTGGGTGTTCTACCTCTTGAGGTGGTTGTCTGGGCTGATTGTTTCCATCTATCATTACACTTGATTTCCCTGAATTAGAAGCTTCTGTTGGACAGGAATCGATCGCTTTTGATGCAACCCTTACTCTTCCATCAAAGGATGCACGCCTTGCAGCATTAGATGTCCCATTTCCAACAGGACCCTCATTAATGGACCGCTGAAAAGCCCTATTTACAGCAACAGACCTGGGTGTACCTGCCATGCCCATTGCTGACTGGCCCTGCATTAAAAGGCTGGCCACCCTACTTGGTCTATCTGTGAGATCCACGCTCCTGGTCAGTGCATTTCCAATTACCTTTGCACTGCTTTTGCCTGGCCAACGATGTTGATCTGGTTTTGAGTGTGAATTATCAACAGGCCTTGCATTTTCAGATTCAGTACTCTGTCTACGGGGTGTCCTCTTCCTCTCAGGGGTCCCCTTCCTCTCGGGGGTGCCCTTCCTCTCTGGGGTCGCCTTGCGCTGTAAATTTGAAGCTGAATCCCCCGTTCTCTGCACAATATTTGCCGCGGGCTTAAGCGTATGATCAACGGTATGGCCGTTGGACTTCTCTCTGGATGAGAAAGAATCCCTTTGCATGGAAACAGATAAGCTACGCGTTGAAGGCCAGAGGCCCTCAGGACCGCGTCCTGGAGTGCGTTTGCCAGCAATTGTTGAAGCTTCCACCGACCCATTAGCTGCCTTTAAATCTGCCACGGGGGTTGGTGATGGAGATGGGCGTCTCCTCTCGGCAGACTGTGCTCGTTTAAGAGTAGGGGCATCTGGTGTTGGGAGAATTCGACCGACAGTGGGAGATGGGCACCGTCTGGCAGAAGTCGTCGGAGGCCCAGAAGAAGATGTAGTGGCAGTCTTATACCTGGAGGTGACTTCCCTGCTCCGAGGCTTGCGGGGAATGCCATTGTTTTTCTCAGAAAGTGCCAAGGGGGCTCGCCCATTCTCCTCTAATTTCTTCTGCTGCTGCTGCTGCTGCTGAGATTCTGTGAGTTGTGCCTGCTGCAGAGAAGCCGCAGAGGGATAAGCCGCTACCATGATCAGCAGCAGCTAAACCTGCATATCTGCCCGCATTTGTGTCCCTCACATCGCACATCACCATAGGGCAGCTGTAGATACTCTCATTCTATTAAATTTCCAAACCCTCAACAGTGCTCCTGCAATTCAACAATTCCGCTGATCTGCCCCTGTATTCGGAAACCCACCCTCCAAGATCTCCAATGCCGACAATAAACCTGCACTAACATAAAACACAGACACCCAGGAACCCAAATCTTAAAACTTGGCCTCAAAAATATCAATAAGCTAAAAACACCCACTGATCCCGTCTACCCAAATCTGAAATTTGGCCTCAAAAGCATCCATAACCATTAGCTTACAGATTAAAAAAACCCATGCGTCAGGACCTGAGAAACATGCACGGTTTGTGATTCATGCCCAAATCAAGCGTGCTCGATAACAGTTGTACCGAGTATCGACAAGGAGGTCAATGGACCGAAATTTTAGCTCCCGAAACGAAGATCAGGGTAGCCTTACGGCTGGAACTAGAGACTGTTAAATGGGTAAAGAATAGCTCTAATGGAATGGAAAACCAGTTACGATGGACCGAAAGGGAAGCAAAGTAGAGAAACCTAGATGTAAAGGGGGGCCGGGCACATGGGGAACAACCTGGGCGAATCAGTACCAATGGGGGATTTGGGTTTGTGAAAAGGGGCAATGTAAGACACTCACGGGACTATTATGGCGGAGGAGCAGCTGCAGCTGTCTGACCGAAGGAGCCGGGTTTAGTTTGGACTGATCCGTTTCCCGTTGGGATAGATCAGCAATCCATAACACTTGTCTAACATCCAACGACTGTTGAGTGCATTGAACGCTGTTCCATAAACGGGAATCCCGCTGCTAAAACTCACCGAGATGAGAGCAACTCGAATCCCGGTTTTTTCCCTTGGTTAAAACCGAGGTGGGGTGCACCGTGCGTGTGCTCTCCTGTGTGGCCCTACAGGCATTTATGCGTTTTCTATACTAGTACCAAACCCACGCCAATAATAAAACTAAACGAGCTTTGTTTTATGGGCGTATTACCCGACGATCGGGCAGGCATGGCAATGCACGTGGGGCCGCTGAGTAGCGTTCAGAGAACCCCGCATTAAGAAATTCAACTGATACCAAACGCTGCGGGCCTTAGAGTTTCATCGTTGCGGTTAAAAATGTTTTTAAAGTATCTGTGGTTAACGGTAATATGCACTCCTTAAACTGCAAGGGAGGCCCTTCAACTGCTTTTAAAAGCCTGTATAAAGTTTCAGCTGCTATGGGCCACTGCATTGTTTTCTGCTTTAGAAAAAAAAAGTAGGCATTCACATCAACCCAGCCAAAATGCTCAAGAAGAAGAAACTTTAATCGACAACAACCAAACTTGCAACTACCCAGCAATCTTTCAGCGATTTAAAATATTTTATGCTTTACAATTTCAAAGAATTGCAACCCTTGATGCAATTTATTATTTTTGTACAGTGACAGACCGACTTTTAGGGTTGACATTTCTTTTTTTTTTACTTTCAGATTTTTTATCAAACAATAGATTCGATGATGTGGTAACTATTTTTTAAGTTAAAAAAAAGTTAATGATATTTAGAATTATCTATTTAATTTTTGTTTATAATATTTAGAATTATCTATTTAATTTTTGTTTATAATATAAATATATAATGTATTTATTTCATTTTATCTAAATAAAAATCTTATTATTTAAAGTAATTTATTGATAATTTATAAGGGGTAAATACTTCTAAATCTTGGGTTGTTCACCTATTTATTTATATTAAAGCAAACAAGTTTTCAGTTAATCAAAAATAGTTTTAAATTATATTTTAAAAACAAAATATGATGAGTATAAATAGTCTTGGCAAAAAAGTTAATATTCCTTGGAATTATGACATCAACCATAATCTAATAAATGAAACCAATATACTTCTCATTACAATTTAATTTCATATTAAAAAAAAAAACATGATAATTATCTATAATTCAATTCAATTAAATTTTATATAAAAGTTTTAATACAGCCCTAGCTTTTCTTCTTAAAAACAAGTAAAAATTATAATCAATGTACATGAAATGTTAAAACTTAAAATTACTTAAATAAATATATAATTAATTTTATTTATATAATTAACTGTAAAATAAATATAAAATAAAAAATTTTGTTAAGAACTAATTACAAATAATTAATTATAAAACATATACTTTTATTAATAACATTAAAGAAGGTTAAAAGTTAAACCTTAAAATATGTTTCCGATACTAAAAGGTGAATACAATCGGAAGAACCGTTCATTAAAAAATACCTCTTCTAAATGGAATTCGAAACCAAAAATATATAAACAACACTGTATGATGAAATAAATGTTAAAAAATACATTCCAAACCAAAAATATACAAACAACAGTTTATGATGAAATAAATGTTAAAAAATACCTCCTCTAAATGGGATTCTAAAGAAGAAATATACGAATAACAGGTCATGGCTTCAATTTAAAAAAAAAAAAAAAAAA
>JZKD02S2291764.1:744036-770758 GCA_000966675.3 Picea glauca
TCAGCCAAGTGTGGGATAAGGTGGTCCTTCACCCCATCCAGAATAATCCTCTGAGCTTTGGCCTCCTTTACCTCATGCAAATCCAAAGCAACAGGATCTGTTGTGGGAGCCACAATAACATAACTGACATAGTTTCAAATCTTGTTCTCCTTGAGAACAACTGGAGCAGCTGACATCCGGACCTTCCACTGCAAATAGTTGGAAATGCCATCCAACCGATCCTCAAATCTAATACATGCAGCCATATTCCCTGTCATTGTTCAAAGGAAAACAAACAACAGATTTTGCCCTTCAACCCTTGCCCAAAAATCTCACTGCTCACTATCACTCAGAGCCCAAGCTCTGATACCATGTAGAAATTTAATGACAAAATCAACAAGTAAATATTTTGTCATACGCTTAGCAAGTAACTGTCTTGTATGAACTCTGAAATGTCTAAACTCACATTCAGAAATTACCACAAGCAAAAATACACATTGCTAAGCAATTTCGCAGCGGAATAAACACAATGAACAACAACCATTCAACTCAGAAAAACTCAAAAATTTAGACATGCCAGGGAAAACCCCAATGTGGGGAAACCCAAAGAGACAGAGATGTTATTATTCAGCTTCAAGAAAGTACATATCAACAGCAATAAATATCAATTCCAGCAAGAGAAATCCACTTACAACACACTAAAACAGCCCCCAAAAATCTGCCTAAAAAAATGTGCCAAATATGCACTGTTGTACGGCCTGCCCAGAAATATGCACCTTGAAAAGTGTGCTTTTAGTCTGCTGTACGGACTAATCTGTATGTCCCAGCAACAAGAAAAATACTCAAAACAACCTCAAAAACCGTGCCAATGTTGTCTCAATTTCCATGCCCTCTTCCCCTTGCTGTACGGATTGTACGGATCCGTACAATATGGCCTCCAACAATAGAAAAATAACTCAACACTCAAACAAAAATGTTCTCTTGGGATTTGTGCCCAATATCTCTTGGGAAATGCACCCTCTTTTCTACCCTAACTTCCCTCTCTCAAGCTTACTCAAAAATCTCTCTCAATCTTCTTCTCAATGTCTTGCACACTATTCGAGGCATTCTCTTATAATCTGAAAGTGACCCTTCACCTTGTCCAACCCTAGATCTAATCTTGCCTTTACAAGATCAAAGATCACGATTCATTCCCTCCAAAATAAATCACTTAAAATATTGAAGTACATTTTCATTTTATTAAAAAAGTCACTTTAATAAAAGAATCACGTTATCACAATTTTATAAAATTATTAAAAAAGTCACTTTAATAAAAGAATCACATTATCACAATTTTATAAAAACCCATTACAAAGTCAAGTGTCTAGTAGTGTAGGTACAAGGTAACTTCCGCATATAATCTGAAAGTGACCCTTCACCTTGTCCAACCCTAGATCTAATGGCCAAGATCTAATCTTGCCTTTACAAGATCAAAAATCATGATTCATTCCCTCCAAAATAAATCACTTAAAATATTAAAGTACATTTTCATTTTATTAAAAAAGTCACTTTAATAAAAGAATCACGTTATCACAATTTTATAAAAACCCATTACAAAGTCAAGTGTCTAGTAGTGTAGATACAAGATAACTTCCGCATACAAGACACACATGCAGAGTACCTCCCAAGCTATAAAAGCTAACAGAAGCACTCAGAAGCCACAAGTACAAGATGGACAATATATTCAAATGTTAGGATGTAGATATAATCAAAATGTTTAAAACATGTTGAGGGCATGATTATATGACTTCCATTATTTAATTTGCTCAAGATTGTTTTTGTTGTAACCCACCAAACCATTTGGCAATGTGCAACAGCTTGTTCCAATAAAAGTTAATAGTAAAAGCCATTTCTTTTTGTATCTTAGAGTTGATAATGATATATAAAAAAATTCTTCATTGTGAAGAAATCTGAGAGGGAAATTCAAATGTATCAAATCAAGCATAGCTACACAAGATTTGGAAAAGTCATGTTGCATTGTTAAATCCAGTAGACCAGAACATCATAAGAATTGCAACAAATTCTCATCAGTTAAGAAGTAAGATAGGCAAGTGGACCATCCCAAGATGCCACAGAAGACTAGAATATGTCAAGACTAAAATTTGTACTTCAAGAAAGATTGAGGATGAGCAACACAGTACTATGTTTATTCCTTCCCAAATTCATTCAACTCTTGGTCCAATATTTTCCCTCTCTTAACCTTTTCATATTTTCTTCTGTTTAAAACTATTTTCTCAAGGATCCTCTACAGACAAGTTGTTTTCACAATTTGTTCTGAATTTGAAACTTAAGTATATATAAAAAAAACATTGTTCACACATGCAGTTTTCAGCAGCAAAATTAGTCATTTCTATTTGAGGGAAGACTTAATTTGCAAATAAGTTTTCAGATTTGGCAGTGTTCTAGCTCACTTTCTTGGTGTTGAGCGATTGGCACATGACAGTTTGCTCCCAACTTGTGCCATTACCTGAATCCCAGTGATGGGGTGAGTGTGTCTTGAGAAATCTCATGCATGCAAGATGTGGCCGTGGAATCTTAAAAATACCTTTACCTTTCATATTTTATTCAAAGAATTCATCCATGTAAATCCATTCACAGAAACATTGCAAGGAGCAAGCAGATGACTGACACAGACAACAAAGATCTTACAATTAGTATCCCTGCCCTATTACTTTTCTCGAAAAGTGATCCCATTACTCTCACAATCACATGCACTTTATACTTGGCTCTACACAGAAACAACAAAATACTGGAGATCTAAAATCAAGCCCTAAAAGATTAGTTACTGTCTCTTGCTATGAGTTAGCAGCAGGTAATTTTCAACCTTATTTGGGTTCACTTTTATCTCCAGCTTAGCACAGACCAAGGACCATGATATATTATCCTCCTATCACTATCTTGATTCCAAACAACTGAGGTGTAAGTAGCATGTTACTTTTGTGCCTGTAATGTGAATTTTCCAATCTTAGACAACAGAGCTAGGGGCCAGGGTAAATCATCAGCATGCATTATAACAAATCATCATGTTCGTTGGGCTCTGATCTAGTGGTAGACTGGTGGGAGTTCACAACAACTAGCCCAGGTTCGATTTTCAAGTGCATTCTGTTTGGCTCTACCTAAGAATCCCTGAAATGATACATCCCAGGAGCTTGACCTCACTCTGGCCAAAAAATGGGGAGTTTCAGTTTACTTGGAAATTAATTTAAGAAAAAAAAGCATCAACATATCCATTCTTGTAGTAAGCATTGTATATGTACTTACACAAACATCAAGCAAACCAGAGCAACAATTACTTGAAAGAAAGCTATATAAGGGCCATTACACAGTCTGTTAAATTATAGTAAATTTGGACTTTTCTTTTTTCGGTTTTGCACAGATTGAGGTTGATGATTTCTGTCTGCGTTAAAAGTGTAATAAATTTGACCTAGTTAATCCAATCTCATGTATCAGTCAATAAGAAACAACTGTGAAACAGATTTGGAAATAGTAACGAGTACAAGAAGAGTAGCAGTATAATAAATGGGGACAATTAAGCCTATATATAGGAAAAATTAGACTCCTCTCAACCAACCCATCCAACCCTAAGACAACCACCAATCAACCTTACTTCATTAACTAATGCGCAAAAAGAGTCATTGTCCCTTGTCCTCCATCAGTTTTTGGCTATGTTCAAAGCAACAGTGTCATCATGGTTATCACCAAACAATTTATGAGATGATGCTTCTGCATGTAAGGGAATTTGCATAATATTTTGTCTCTTATCCACCAGCTCCTATACAGCACTAAATTTGATTCAATATCCATTACCAATTCCACTCAATGTATTATCATAAAATCTCGCCCAAGACAAACCCCTCAACACATAATGCAATGTCTACATTTTTACCACAATGAATCCATGTTTAAAAAGTCAGAATCAGACTTGGAATCGACCAAGGGTTAGATCGGACTCAGATTGGAATCAGCCAGTGACTCTGTTTATGAACCAGTTTACTAAGAAATACATAAAATGTACATCAATACAAATCCAAGATTCCAAACTATTAGAGACAAAATATGCAAAGTCTGTTCATGTATATACCATGTAAGGGTGAATATAGCAAAATGGCACTGGGTGAGATACATATCCGAAACAAAATGTATAATCATCGAAGCTCAAAATGACCTCTAAAGTCCAAAAAACACACGCTACTAGCCTACTACATATCACTGATCAACATGATCACTCATCAAACTCCGAATGCTCAAAAATGCTCAATGAGAAAGGTGTGAGGCAAATTAGAGGGTGGGGAGCTTGTAAATAACTTCATTTTAGGGTTTAGGAGAGGGAAAGGGTAGCTGTAAATTTAATTTTAATTTTAAATAAAATTTTAAGGGTTGTAACCCCACACAGAACACAGTCTGGTTTGGTACGGAACCAGTCCCCAAATCAGTTCAAGGGCCAGTTCATGGGGTTTGGAGGTCTGACTGGCCGAACCAGCCAGCTCTGGTTCCGGTTTGGCTGGTTTTAAAAACACTGCAATGAATAGTCAAAATGAGCTGAATATGACTCCATCGGCAGTGCAAGAACCTTTGTTGCATAATTCCAAAACAAATCTCCCTATACTCTAAATTCAATATCTACCTTTTCAACCCAATGCAAATCCAAAGTAGCCCAAATTCTTTTGTCTAGCCTTTTGAAATTTGAAATAAGTTTTGAGCTGTATGTCCACTGAGGTTGCTAACCCTCTTGGTTCATACTAAGCTTAGCAATCAAAAAATCCACCTCCGCATCCACCAAAGTAAATCCCAAAACTCTTTTCAAAGAAGATTGGACAAAAGAGAAAGGAAAGAACAGGTTGATAGATTTAAGTATTCATTCCCACAAAAAATGAAACAGTGTCCGTCAATAGAGGCGTTTTCTTCCACAACAGCTCATGGAAGTAATGAATATCTTTGAAAAATCATATTATAATCATTTGGCCTTCTGCTGACAGTCTGATTCTAGTTAATGAAGCTTCTTCCTTGAGAAGTGGAGTCCTCAACCTTTGTCCATTCACATTCTCGGGATACAATTTTTTCAAAGGGCAGGATTCAATAAGTTAGCAATTTTCTTGATAGCAGTTTATGTGCACGGATTTCAACTAAGCCCACCTTTCAAGTAGAGATATTTTAAAAGATAGCTGGTTGAAGATACATCCATACATAGCCTGCTTTTCTGTTTTAAACCTTTAACATAATTGAGACATTTGGACCAATTACCCAGGTAAAGGCTTCTCATTTATATCTAAACAAATAAAATATCCTATCCACAACAAACAAGCAAACCTAGGGACAAAGTTTCAAAGACATTTCTACTGAATGTGTTAGCACCATGATTTTCATAGCTAAGGTTATAGGTTTGTCAACAATTTGCAAAGTCATGCATGTTAGCACCCATATTGTTTTTCTGACTGGAATCATCTAACATCTCCAAGGGTCAGTTTCAAAAGAAAGCTTATCATTTATTTGTTCCATTTCCATTTGCAATTGCGCGTTGCGCAGAGCACTTCACCGCGCAAAGGATTCTGTCGCACAGTGGATTTCGTCGCACAGTGGATTTTGTCGCGTTATGGGATGCTTTCGCGCAATGGATTTCATCGCGCAGTGGGATGTTGTCGCGCATAGGATGTTGTCGCAGAGTGGATTCTTTCGCGCATAGGATGTTGTTGTGTAGTGGATTATGTCACGCAGAGGATTCTGTCGCGCAGTGGATTCTGTCATGCATAGGATGTTGTTGCACAGAGGATGTCATCGCGCAGTGGATTTTCTTGTGCATAGGCTACAGGTCACACTACGCAAATGACTGGTTTAGTGGTCAACTTCAAGATCACTTTCTGACCAACTGGAGAGGAATTTTGAAAATCCCCGAAATTTTTGTTGAGGACAAACCAAATAATAAAAACCTCTCTCAGATTTGAAAAATGTGCCACGGATTGGGAGATTCGAAGGAATATTTGAGCCCTATTTTTCAGTTTTCATGATTTCCTATCCGAGACATGTTTTTGCGACACGTATTCCGGCCAGCTGGAGATGAATTTCAAGAAACCGAGAGGTTTTTCTTTATAACGAGCTTAACTACAAAAACCTATCTCAATTTCTAAAAATAGTGTTTTATCAGTGAGATATGATGCCATCTTTAACGCCTATTTCCCTAGTTTGTTGCACAATCTGTTGCGTGTTTTGTTGTAGGTTATTGTTGCGTAGCAGACTTGTTGTGCAAGGGTGACAAAGTGTCCAGCAGTGCACATGATGGCTCATCACAACCATATGGTCGAATTTTTATCATGATCAATGATTGTAAAGAATATTTCGGTTACGATTATGATTTGGCAAAGTCTGGTTTTCTATTTTTAGTGAATCCATTGAAGTTATTGTTCTCTTTCAAAGAAAACAAATCCATGATTTTAGGAGGGAGTAGTTTGACCCTAGCAGCCAAGGGTGACATTAGTTTTCTATATATGGGGATCATTTTTATGTAAACAGGGTTGGTTGGCAAATTTGGTAGACCACAGCGATTGTATGTAATCTGAATTTTTGACCGGAATTTAATGCAAAGGTCCTGTAACTTGATGAAAAGATTCTAGTTGTAGCAGTTGGATGTATTGTGTTCCTCTCTTTTTGCGTATGTGCTTCCTGTCATCTTTTATTCATATTTTTTTTGTCTATTTCAGAACGAATTTTCGAACCTGTGGATTCGTTGCGCAGCGCCCCTTGTTCGCGCCACTTAGACAAAACGTTTTCTTCTAAAAGTTAACTCTGAATTCACCTGCAGCAGTGCTCCGAGTTACTTCCTGTGTTTTTCTCCCGCCTCACATTATGGTTTTGCACTGAAGATTGTTGCTTGCCTAGCCTTATCCTCTCAAGTTCAGTCACTGAGTCATTTGTCCCCGTCCTTTCCTCAGATCAACTCCATAGCCCAAGTCTCACTTTCTTGCGCCAATATAACCAGAACCCGTCATATCAAAGGTGTTAAATTTAGCCACTACTTTCAAAGGCATATCCTGCACGGAGACTGCGCCTTCCGAGAGAGCCCTCTCCAGATCCGAAAGGCTAGTTTCGGGTCTCAAAGTCGATTGAAAAAGTTACCTTCGTCGTTTGTTTATCAGTCGAACAGATTTACGGAGTGCTGACAAAATGTACAAAACGTGTTTGTAGGAGACCGCTCGCATAAATCAGGTTAGAAACGCCATGCATCCCTGTGAAATTGTTTGTACGTGAGACACTCTCCTAGTGTCATCCTCTCAATATTTGATATTGTTGCAATGTAATACAACATTTGCCTTGTGCTTATGTATCTTAAGTGTCGGCAATAGTAAATGGTAGGTATTTCTATTGTTCAAGTTTGAAGTTTAGTGTATTTTATAGGATTAATGGCTTAACACACCAGCCTACAGTATTCTCTCTTAGCTCCATAATGCTTATGTGAATCAATGGATAAAGACTACAAACTGTCTAGAAAGCTAATGGGACAAGATTAACAGTATCAAGTTGGTAGATGAGAACAAGGAACTGGTAGATGAGACCCATTAACAAAGAGAATGATGCTAATTGGTAGATGAAGAGGTAAGAGAGTGTTGTTTGAAGCCTCGAGCACATTAAGAATCTCATGTGGAAATTACACAAGCAACATGCAACAGTAAAAAGTTGTGTAAAAAAAGAGGAACGTGTTGAAAGAGGATTTGGACCAAGAAACCCTGAAGAACCGCATAGGTAACATAACACATTGATGGGGATTCAAGACAAGATAACAGTCTGACAAGGAATGATCATAGGGATTCAAACAAAATGCAGCAAAGTGTAAGAAGTATGCCTGCAAAATAAACACCCACGTCAACATGAAGATGCAACTAAGAGCTATCATCCTTCCTGTAGTCAATATAAACACAAAAACTGTACATGCAACATCCAATAAGAAAAGATGAGCATGTGCTTCACCTAGTTTACATATAGAGAGGAACTGCAGATTATGCTATGAAGAAAATCACCATGTTGAGGAGAACCCAACTTTTGATGGTAGCACCTTAGGAATTGTGGCAGAAGTTTGGTTGCTTGGACATTTCTCTAGTGATATGAAGGCTAAAATAGCAGCTTATTATAACACAGCATGCAAAAGTATGTAAGAGCGTGATGATGAACTCAAATGAAATCTGTTTACCCATCATTTCAAAAAGGCAATTTCTTTCTGAGCATTATTTTGAACAAAAGCTGAATGAAATTTTATAATATGAAACAAGAAACTATGGCCACATAGGAAGATAAACATAGATTTATGGTCTTTGTGTTAACTGCAAAATGGATCAGAAGTTTAAGGTCAGTTGCTTTATTACTGTGTTACATCCAACAATTGCAATGCAACTTTGGGCATTCGAACCAAAAAGCTTATATGAGGCTACCGATAAACATTGTCAAGACCAATTGAAGAACAAGCAAGACCTGGAAAATAAGGTGAAGGAAAAGTTGCAAGGAGAAAGGGACAAAGTGGTTTAGAACATTCTTAAAATCTGATCAGAAAGCAAGCAAAACAATGTAGTAAGAAGAAAATAAAATAAACAAATGAACAAGAAGCAATGGAAGGGTCCTATTGGCAGGATGTTGTACAAAAGGGGAAAACTATCAGAATGAGTGCCCACAAGGAAGGCACAACCAGCCTTAAACTATTGCAAATGTGGCAAAAGCAACATGTGACAAGGAAGATTTATGAAGAATTGGAGAAAAAGCAAAGATAGAACCAATCAGTTGTTGAGACTCTTAGTAAACTCATTGACCAATCACTTTCTACTTGACAGATCCAGGTGCTATAGATAGCTTTGGTTCCTATATTGCAAAAGAGTAAATGTGTTCTTAAACTAGAAAAGCATGATGAACCTTGGGAAGATGAAATGGCAACAGGAACTGAGACTAGTTATCCATGTCATGAAAAATTGTCAAATAGACTTGAACGGGTTGAATACATGTCCATATTTTACATGTTATTCAACAAGGACTTATTATGTGAGTTGTGATGATTAGTATCGACTACTAACTTATGCCCCATATGCTATAGCCTATGACAAATGTATAGAATGAATAGATGATGCAGTAAACCACCAAGTTGTTGTGGGATTGATAGAACCTATTTGTTTGAGACAGATTTTAACCATGTAGATGAAGTCTGAGGAGGTACCTAAAAAACGGGTGCTAGCTATGTGATATATCTAGTGCATAGTATGATTCATTGGCCAATGAGGGTCCAAGTATCCATGAATTTTCACAATAATTAGCTAATGTTTTTTTTTAATTAGTGCTACATATGAAACCCATCAAACTTGACCAACTTATAATCCAGGGTTCTATGCCTGTCAGGGTTTGACCTTGGGTCACTAACATGGTAATGCCCTATTTTAACCGCTAGATCACAGCCCGACAGACTTAGATGATGTATTTCTAATTGAGTTCAGTTTTTCCACCCCCGAGAGCTATAGATCCTAAAATTGATTTAGTGCTTGAATGAAACCAATTACCTAAGTACATTGTAGGATGTCCACTTTGAAGTTTGGAGCTAGTTGATAACTTGAGTTAAAGATAAAGCTGTAAGAAAAGTAGGATAAAGGGCTTATTAGATGAAGTGTAACCCCTACCCTAGTGGCATTTGTGAAAAATAAGAATCAAAACCTTAAAACTGTATTGATTATTGCCAACTAAAGAACGTTACAATAAAGAACAAGTATCCTCTACCCAGGATTACAATATACTTGATCTTTTGTGTGGAGTGAAGAATTCTCCAAGATTGATCTTAGAACTGATTATAACTTATCACAAGTGAAAGATAAAGGATGATGATGTTTTTGAGACTTCTTTTAGAACTATATAAGGTCATCGTCGTAAGTTTCTTATATTTCCTTTTGGGTTGACATATGCACCTGTGCTGTTTACAAGTTTGATGAGTAATGATTTCACAAAAACCAGGACGGATTTGTCTTGGTGCTTCTTGATAAATGCTGGTATAATCCAAGTAAAAGAAATAGCATAGTTAGCAATTTAGATTGATCTTGCAAGAGCTCATGGAATAGAACCTGTGTGCAAAGTTAAAATTCAATAAGAAGGCATCCTCAGAAGATTCAAGCCATTGTACATTGACTAACTCCAAAGAATATAGTAGAAGTCATAAGCTTCATGGGTTTGATTGGATATTATGAGGATTGTGTAAAGGTTCTAACTTCTTCCTTCCATATAATGAAATTTGAATCCCATTAACTTGTTGCAAAGGATTGAGAAGAAGTTTGAGTTAAAAAACAATGTGAAGATCATTTCTAGATGCTCAGGGAGTTGCTTACCGGTGCTCCCATATTACAGTAACCAGATCCCAATGGCGAGTTTGTGGTATGGACAAACACATGTCTAAAAGAACTTGGTGGAGTACACCCTAAGAAGGTAACTTATTGCTTACAAGTTACAAGTCAAGGAAATCAAAGAACGGTGAATTGAATTATCCCACTCAAGATTTAGAGTTAACAACAGTTATCCATGCTTTCTGAAAGTTGAGATACTTTTATCTTCGCAAAAAGTTTTGTTGAAGACAGATTGTCAAAGTTTCACATACGTCTTCACATGGTCTCATCTTAATGCATGACAAAGGAGATTTTTAGAATCCTTAATAACTTAGAAGTATGTTTTCGATGTGACATATGTAGAAGGAAATGAAAATTTCAAAATAAAGCTTAAGACCTGCTCCAATCAAGGCCTTAAGCCTTGAAGAAAATGCCTCCAGTAGGAGAAGACACCTATCAACCATTAGCTCAGCATGGTTAAGCAAGGCACCTATCAAGCATTAGCTTAGCATGAATAAACCTAAGGGATGAAATATTGAAGCATTTGGGTCAAGAGTTCTATCAGCAGGTTAAGGAAGCAAGCATTTAAGCAAGAGGCAGAGTTACAGATACAAAAATATAAACTGAATTAGATGTAGGAAGAGATTAGAATTCCTTAAAGGGGTACTTCCAATTTTATAGGTCGCAAGTGACGTTCATTTCATTTCCTCACTTGTAGCCTATACTTGCTACCTATGCTCAAGTGACACCCATACACATGTGTTACTGGAAACTCTTGGAGGAGAGGCCCGAAACAATGTTCAGCATTTCAGAGTTGGATGTGGATGCAAAACACCAGGGAAGCGCCACTGAAACTTTCACTAGCATTTCCGTTTATCAGCGATAGCAGGGTGATGATCTGTAACAAATTACAACAAAAAAATTCTGAAACAAGTCCAGCACAAGGGACTGGGATCAGTAAAACCCTTGGTTAGATTTGTTGTGGGAGAGTGGAAAAAGGTGTTGAGCATGGGTCAAATTTTGTTGGAGAGAGAGCAAGCTGATATCTTGACTGTCCATCAACGACACCCATACACACATGTGTTACTGGAAACTCTTGGAGGAGAGACCTGAAACATTGTTCAGCATTTCAGAGTTGGATGTGGATGCAAGACACCAGGAAAGCACCACTGCAACTTTAACTAGCATTTCCGTTTATCAGCAATAGCAGGGTGATGATCTTTAACAAGTTACAACAAAAAAATTCTGAAACAAGTCCAGCATAAGGGACTGGGATCAGTAAAACCCTTGGTTAGATTTGTTGTGGGAGAGTGGAAAAAGGTGTTGAGCATGGGTCAAATTTTGTTGTAGAGAGAGCAAGCTGATATCTTGACTGTCCATCAACAACACCACAAAGATTTGTCTCTACATTAGGCTGCAAAATCCTCACTATCTCACAAATCTTCAAGGCAGTAAAATGAGTTAATGGAGGCAAGCTCAGACTTGCACTAGGAAAACACACCCTACAAATAAAAATGCACAAAAAAAACCCCACTGGGGTATACTGGCAATTGGGCCTGACTAGTTCCATGGGCCTTTTTGCAGACCATTTCTTCGAGGCACTTCTTATAAAACATTTCACGCGTCAAGAAATGGGAAACAAATGCCAGAAATGGCATTTTTCACGCATTTCCCTTTTTTGTAAGTTTTGCCTGAAAATTCCCTCCTACCATCATGTTTCTGGTAACTATGTAGCCTAACCTATACTAACATTGGACCATTACAATATCCCAACACTCCCCCGATTTTATGTATACTAAAATCCCACCCAAAGACCAGAGTACAAAAACATACACATTGAGTTTGCTTTTAACTGCTACAACCAAACTAAGAGAAGCTGTTTGTTGCAAGTGTATACTACCCTTGTGCCCCGTACATGCAAAAATTATGTGGAGCCTTATATGCTAAAATCCAGGCCATGTGCATGCTGCAACTGTCCTGTACCTTTCCACAACACGTGCAACAGAACTACGCATTGTTTGCACAATTCCCTGTACTTGCAACCGAACAACATCACCCTACTCCACCACACATGTACCCTGCAGAAACTAGTGCCCTACACCATCTTCTGTGTCTTCTGATATCCCACCACCTCCTCATCATCCATCAACCTCTCTGCGATGCTTCAATCAGTAATCACCATATATCCTAGGGTGTGTATGCTTCCTAAGATCAATGCCACCCTTGACAACCTTCACACTGTCCCTTCATCCTTTCTCATTTGTGTCATATCAACTTGACACCTTCTCATGAACATGAGCGACACACAACATCCAATGTCATCTCCTATGCGAGGTTTTACAATAGCAAATGCACACCTGACTGCTCACCACCCTTGGTTCCACACTACCCTCCACCCTATCTTGTCACTGTCTAGCTTCTACAACAGTACCTCCAAGGTGTTGTTATGCAATATCCCTTAATTTATGTGAATCACTACATCACCCTTCCTCTGATCTCTTCAAATATACACAGGCTAATAGACCCTTCTCACTCATCTATGCCCCCCCCCCAAAAAAAAATACATAGGGTCCTTGACTCCACTACATGACAACCTGAGATAAATAGACCATCATCCAAACAAAAACAACATCTACACTTTATGTCCTCGCACGCTTAATAATAAATGACTTTAACAAGTTTCTCTCTGTGTTGTAAAAACCAGGCTCAAATAAACATGGAAACAGCTTTTACGTTAAATTCCTCAAAAAAATACTGATAACCCCATTAAAAGGCAGATAATTTGGATCCCTTTAAAATATCATCCCCTTAACTGCATGGGACCAAGAAATATATGCAAAGCCCCTCAAGTGCAAATTATAAAAAATAGGCTTCATATGGTTTAAAAACTCTCAACCCATTTAACTATTGTTAAATACATTAAATTCCTCAAAAAATGCTAATAACCTCAATCCAGATCCCTTTAAAATATCATCCCCTTAAGTGCATGTGACCAAGAAATAATATGGGAACACATGCAAAACCCCTCAGTGCGAAATGCAAAAAAAAACTGCCTTCATATGGTTAAAAAATTCACAACCCTTTTAACTCTTGTTTATCTCCTATTATAAGCACCATTACTACCTCACCATATTCATACTTCACCACTTTCAATTTAAAACTTTAGGAAACATGATTCAATCAAAATAAAACCTTAAACTTGCAAGTTTGCATTAAAATATTGAAGGCAATATCTTAATCTCCATGATTCACAAACAACATCTCTGACATAACATAACCCCGTAGGTTTGAACAACTTAGCAAAACAGTGATACATAACCTGACAGAAGAATCCACGAGTTCTCTGAAATGCTCACCATGCACTCATTCTTTCCTAGAGCCGCTTCACTCTCTTTGTATTACTCAACAATAGTGCACACATTACAACACACGTCAGGTAAGAGGGCAAATTGAATTGACTCTTTCCAAAATATGATCCATCGTCACACTGTCCATGCTTCTACATCTTCACGTTACGGTCTGAATGGGTACTGTGACTTGTCTTAAGTTTTGATCTTGACAAAATTTTGGTCAGGAACATTGATTCGATGAACACAGAAGTTTTCTAAAAGTCATTTAACACAATTGGATATACACCTTCAGGAAAATGTTATCTATGAACGACAACCTTGCCCAGAAGATCACTCTATGAGCTGTTATTACAATCACGTAGAATACTATCAACAGAGTACTGGGAAGTCTCAGATCTCTGTACTCACAAAATTAATCATACAAAAAAACCCTTTGACCAATTCAAATGCAGCTAAACTCTCAAACCCTAGTCATTGAGGGTAAATAAAATTTAAAAAATCACACGGTACAGCAAAGTCACTCTTGACGATCGAGGACAGTTTAACAGAGGAACATGACAGGAGTGAGAGTAGATCACATGCAAGGCAGAGGATGCAATGAGCTCCTTCCAACACACCAATGATTCTAATGACCAAAGTAAATTAGTCAAGGCATTTGCAATGGCAATCATAGTTGTTCAACAACTACCTAACCTTGGTCATTTGAGTGGTCTAGACAACCTGACTAGAAGATCAAGGTAGATGGCTACCAGCTACTACTCATCTATATGCCTCTAAAGGATGGTTTGGGAGACCATGATGACCATGATCAAGATCTGCCACAAGCTAACAAATGGGTGATTGCCAAGGACTACAACTTTATTACTACCTGCTTTATTTGTGCTCTGTTTTATTTCTGTGATCATCAACTCCAAAAAGTTGGTTCCTATTTTTTGTAATATGTTTGAATACTGGTTATACACAGAATACCGTAAGATATTATTGCACTATTTGCTATTGATACTATAATATGCACTATTTTTTCTATTTATAGCTTGTAGCAATGTTGATTGTTCTTTTACTCCATGCTTGGCATGGCCAAGATAGATATCTGGTAGCCAGCCTTTTACAAACTTTTTATTTTTTTAATTGTAAGTAGCCATATATGTGTTGTCTATTTCATTAATAAAAGAAATTTTCAATTTATAAACTTAAAAGAGAGATAGATAAGAATTTAGAAATCCTAATTGACACATTAAAGGAATTATTTTAATTTTTCCTTGTGACTTAAGATATGATCAACTATAAAAGTAATAACAAACAAGGAAAAAACCATAAAACTCGCTTATATGTTCTAACCTCCTAGTCCAAGAAGACAGGAGAACCACAAAGCACTCATCTTTCTCCACAAAAATATTCAACGAACAAAGGCAGTTATTTCATTTTAACACAGGACACATACAAAAAATAATAGTCTAGTGTCAATGACAATTATTTGATAAATCAACAAACATGTAATTCGTAGACACAGAATTTTGACTCAGGAATGGCTTGACAAAGCAGAAGAACACGAGTATGACTCGAACATGGGAGAAACATGGCAAAAATCTAACAAACATACAAAAATACTATAGTTAAAATTGAACTCAGGAAAAATTGTGTGAGTAATTTCAATACTCATCAGGTACCACTGAGTTTGACTTGTTTGTAACCAGCGAGTCATTTCAGATCATTTCAAGCCTGAACTGACTTCACAAGTAATACAATTATTTCTTGAGTCCTTTCAGTAGATTCAGTACACATGAATGTGTTATTGAACAGTCTATAATAGTGCGATAAACTAATTTCTATTCATTTGACACCAGATGAAATAAATTGTTAATTGGATAGTTAGCTGAAAAGGTATGTTACACAGGACAACCTGAAGTACAGCAGACAAAAGATTTGTTGAATCGTTCAGAACAAAGAGCCAAATGATGTAAATATAATACAGAAGAATTAAAATGGTCAGCACAAGCTCCATGACTTTTGTGAATATACTGTTAATACAAATGCGGCATTGTAGATGGTCAATAAAGCTAAAATGATAAAATCAGAAACTGCACACATAGCTTTCCTTTCAAGCTATTTATTTCTGTATCACAACCAGAATAAAGCAGCAAAATTTTAACCTCATTGAATATCAGGCTTCTGATCAAAGTTTTAAAGAATTATTCCAAGAAGCAACTCAGTAAAGAGAAAAACCATTGAGCTCTTTTAGGCCACTTCTCATTGAGAATATTATTTGACATGGCTCTATGAAAAAACCTACAGACATGTTTTGTGCATACTTAAAACTTCAAAGTTAAAACCCTGACTAGCAGGATATGATCAAAAATAAAATAAAAAAGAGTTAAAAAGGCCTCATACAAAGATCTAAAGGCATGCCTTGCAATGGTCATTACAAAATACTCTAAAGTAAGTTAGAATCTGGCACTGGAAAAAGTTAGAAATCTGACCTGTCCTCTGAGAATGGAACTAAGCTTGTTTTCTTGCCTCACTTGTTGGAGCTTGATTCGCTTCATTGTTACAGAATCTCGCAGTTCTGAAGTTGTAACCCAGACATTATAAAGCAGTTTCTGGGCCAAACATCAAAACTTCAGATCCTTGTGAATCAAGATATTGTAATAATAGACGTGTCATACTAAGGCTGGTTAATAGATCCATATACATTACAAGCCGGTCTACATTTTATACATAAATGCACTTTTGCATGAAGTGATACTCATTATAACCAAAATCAAATTGAGCAACCTATATCATATAGTATGATAAAGAGAGCAAATTCCGTGTAGTCTGACAATATTCAAATCAACAATGATCCATTCTGCGTTTCAACCTTTTGCCTTCTTTGGTATGATTCAATGGCTAGTTCTTGTTTTCACAGTACCTATAGTCATGGCTTCAACGTCTTTTTTTTCCTAAGAGAGCAAAATTTTCTACTTTCACCATTGAAATGTTCCCTTCAAGAATAATGTGCTCACTTGCTCTGTACATCTTGTGTACAAAAGGTTTGCCTTTGAATCACATCAAGTAAAAATGAAAAAACATAATAGCAGGAAAGGAAATTTTAAAGCAACAAGAAGTTCAAAACAAAACCATCAGAATAAACTAATTAGACTAGTTTTAGGTAGGACTGACTGAAAACAGACGATGTAAATTAATATGCTTGGACCTGTTCTGTACCAAAGATATGCCCTTAAATTAGTCTGCAGTTTTGCAGATTTTGTAACTTACAGCATTATATTATATTGATTGAAGAACAACTAGTATCAAACTACCTACACAGGTAACTCAAGATGTAATTCCTTTGTAACTATTCCAGTTATCTCCAAAACAACAAAGGCATCTGAAAGTAAAAGTCATTGCTAAGAATCAATTCAAAATGTTCAAAAAACTAAGAACCTTTGGACCTTCACAGGGTTGGGTTACAGGGCACCCATAGAAAAAAAGGCATCATATGTTAAAATTAAGCAACAAAGTTGATGAAGGAAAGCAATCATAGTGCAGTATGCACCGCACACTGTGTTAGATGGAAAAGAATTTCTTTGGATTGAAGTGAGCAGTAACCATTTCTGATCTTAAACATTTAACTATGAATACAACACACACACACACACACAGATTTGAATGGGGACACAAAACATTGTAGATAGTCATAAAAGAACAGATACAAAAGGCAAACTATGTTAAACATTATCAGACACGGAGGAAGCACAATAAGGTAAGTTACAAAGCATCTTTCCAGAAAGAAATAGAATATATCCCCTCAACTGGAAAAAAAGTTGAAAAAGAGAAAGGGGACTACACAATGCTAACTTGCATTTCAATTATATGACTAGAACACACACGAAAAAGATGCTATGACACAATCAGTTTCAGGAACAAATGTACACCCTTTCTGAAAGATCAATTATCCCAGAACTCAGGCAAATAACTGGAACACAATTTTGCACTGAATCAAAGAATCACTTTCCAATCTGACAATGACTATAATTTAGGTTTCTTAGCAATTAAAACAAACAATGAAAGATATTGCCAGTTTGTGGATAGATTACAGATGAGAACAGATGATGATGTTCCAATAAACAAGTTCTAATTGACAATATCTTGCAATATTGCAGAGGTGTAAAAAAACAGACCTCAGCTGTGACTTTCTGAGCATTCATGGCAGCTTCTGCTCTGGCATTAACAAATCGCCATTGCAATAATCTGTTGTGAAGTATACGCAGATGATGGGCCTCTTCTACCTGGCTCGTCCCCTTCTTCCCCTTTCGAACATCAACACCAAAGTTTAGCAGAGATGATGCACTGAGCACAGACGATGTACTATTCG
This sequence comes from Picea glauca, assembly GCA_000966675.3. Taxonomy (NCBI): domain Eukaryota; kingdom Viridiplantae; phylum Streptophyta; class Pinopsida; order Pinales; family Pinaceae; genus Picea; species Picea glauca. The sequence continues at coordinate 762,087 of JZKD02S2291764.1, forward strand.
AACGTACATGTAGAGAATTCGCTGGGGCCACCGACGGTGGTAGCCGTGTCCTTGTTGGACTTGGTAGGCCTCTTGAGGGAGAAGATGAGGCCATCACCTTGACTGGGGAAAGGGAATGTTGCGGCCCTGAAAGTGGTGTTGCCTGGAACCGATTCGCAAACCGTGGTGAGGATATTGCTCGTTCTGGCCCATTCATAACTTGACCAGTTGCTGATGATACAACCTTTGAGCGTGCTGTTGATCTCAGGAACCCTGATGATAAATCAGATTCTGGAGCAGACGACCGCACCCCAGACAATCGATGCATCCTGTTATTAGTTTCCTGCCAAAACCGAGCCGGAACCGTTGTGCTTCGGTTTACGTGACCTCCAGAAATACTTCTTTGACTGTTACTGGTAGTTTCGTGTGCCACAGAGTTGCTACCAGAGGACACACTCTCCGAGTCGTCGGACGCAAGGTCACAGGCACTAGTGCCAGCGTCTGAGGCTGGGTGTTCTACCTCTTGAGGTGGTTGTCTGGGCTGATTGTTTCCATCTATCATTACACTTGATTTCCCTGAATTAGAAGCTTCTGTTGGACAGGAATCGATCGCTTTTGATGCAACCCTTACTCTTCCATCAAAGGATGCACGCCTTGCAGCATTAGATGTCCCATTTCCAACAGGACCCTCATTAATGGACCGCTGAAAAGCCCTATTTACAGCAACAGACCTGGGTGTACCTGCCATGCCCATTGCTGACTGGCCCTGCATTAAAAGGCTGGCCACCCTACTTGGTCTATCTGTGAGATCCACGCTCCTGGTCAGTGCATTTCCAATTACCTTTGCACTGCTTTTGCCTGGCCAACGATGTTGATCTGGTTTTGAGTGTGAATTATCAACAGGCCTTGCATTTTCAGATTCAGTACTCTGTCTACGGGGTGTCCTCTTCCTCTCAGGGGTCCCCTTCCTCTCGGGGGTGCCCTTCCTCTCTGGGGTCGCCTTGCGCTGTAAATTTGAAGCTGAATCCCCCGTTCTCTGCACAATATTTGCCGCGGGCTTAAGCGTATGATCAACGGTATGGCCGTTGGACTTCTCTCTGGATGAGAAAGAATCCCTTTGCATGGAAACAGATAAGCTACGCGTTGAAGGCCAGAGGCCCTCAGGACCGCGTCCTGGAGTGCGTTTGCCAGCAATTGTTGAAGCTTCCACCGACCCATTAGCTGCCTTTAAATCTGCCACGGGGGTTGGTGATGGAGATGGGCGTCTCCTCTCGGCAGACTGTGCTCGTTTAAGAGTAGGGGCATCTGGTGTTGGGAGAATTCGACCGACAGTGGGAGATGGGCACCGTCTGGCAGAAGTCGTCGGAGGCCCAGAAGAAGATGTAGTGGCAGTCTTATACCTGGAGGTGACTTCCCTGCTCCGAGGCTTGCGGGGAATGCCATTGTTTTTCTCAGAAAGTGCCAAGGGGGCTCGCCCATTCTCCTCTAATTTCTTCTGCTGCTGCTGCTGCTGCTGAGATTCTGTGAGTTGTGCCTGCTGCAGAGAAGCCGCAGAGGGATAAGCCGCTACCATGATCAGCAGCAGCTAAACCTGCATATCTGCCCGCATTTGTGTCCCTCACATCGCACATCACCATAGGGCAGCTGTAGATACTCTCATTCTATTAAATTTCCAAACCCTCAACAGTGCTCCTGCAATTCAACAATTCCGCTGATCTGCCCCTGTATTCGGAAACCCACCCTCCAAGATCTCCAATGCCGACAATAAACCTGCACTAACATAAAACACAGACACCCAGGAACCCAAATCTTAAAACTTGGCCTCAAAAATATCAATAAGCTAAAAACACCCACTGATCCCGTCTACCCAAATCTGAAATTTGGCCTCAAAAGCATCCATAACCATTAGCTTACAGATTAAAAAAACCCATGCGTCAGGACCTGAGAAACATGCACGGTTTGTGATTCATGCCCAAATCAAGCGTGCTCGATAACAGTTGTACCGAGTATCGACAAGGAGGTCAATGGACCGAAATTTTAGCTCCCGAAACGAAGATCAGGGTAGCCTTACGGCTGGAACTAGAGACTGTTAAATGGGTAAAGAATAGCTCTAATGGAATGGAAAACCAGTTACGATGGACCGAAAGGGAAGCAAAGTAGAGAAACCTAGATGTAAAGGGGGGCCGGGCACATGGGGAACAACCTGGGCGAATCAGTACCAATGGGGGATTTGGGTTTGTGAAAAGGGGCAATGTAAGACACTCACGGGACTATTATGGCGGAGGAGCAGCTGCAGCTGTCTGACCGAAGGAGCCGGGTTTAGTTTGGACTGATCCGTTTCCCGTTGGGATAGATCAGCAATCCATAACACTTGTCTAACATCCAACGACTGTTGAGTGCATTGAACGCTGTTCCATAAACGGGAATCCCGCTGCTAAAACTCACCGAGATGAGAGCAACTCGAATCCCGGTTTTTTCCCTTGGTTAAAACCGAGGTGGGGTGCACCGTGCGTGTGCTCTCCTGTGTGGCCCTACAGGCATTTATGCGTTTTCTATACTAGTACCAAACCCACGCCAATAATAAAACTAAACGAGCTTTGTTTTATGGGCGTATTACCCGACGATCGGGCAGGCATGGCAATGCACGTGGGGCCGCTGAGTAGCGTTCAGAGAACCCCGCATTAAGAAATTCAACTGATACCAAACGCTGCGGGCCTTAGAGTTTCATCGTTGCGGTTAAAAATGTTTTTAAAGTATCTGTGGTTAACGGTAATATGCACTCCTTAAACTGCAAGGGAGGCCCTTCAACTGCTTTTAAAAGCCTGTATAAAGTTTCAGCTGCTATGGGCCACTGCATTGTTTTCTGCTTTAGAAAAAAAAAGTAGGCATTCACATCAACCCAGCCAAAATGCTCAAGAAGAAGAAACTTTAATCGACAACAACCAAACTTGCAACTACCCAGCAATCTTTCAGCGATTTAAAATATTTTATGCTTTACAATTTCAAAGAATTGCAACCCTTGATGCAATTTATTATTTTTGTACAGTGACAGACCGACTTTTAGGGTTGACATTTCTTTTTTTTTTACTTTCAGATTTTTTATCAAACAATAGATTCGATGATGTGGTAACTATTTTTTAAGTTAAAAAAAAGTTAATGATATTTAGAATTATCTATTTAATTTTTGTTTATAATATTTAGAATTATCTATTTAATTTTTGTTTATAATATAAATATATAATGTATTTATTTCATTTTATCTAAATAAAAATCTTATTATTTAAAGTAATTTATTGATAATTTATAAGGGGTAAATACTTCTAAATCTTGGGTTGTTCACCTATTTATTTATATTAAAGCAAACAAGTTTTCAGTTAATCAAAAATAGTTTTAAATTATATTTTAAAAACAAAATATGATGAGTATAAATAGTCTTGGCAAAAAAGTTAATATTCCTTGGAATTATGACATCAACCATAATCTAATAAATGAAACCAATATACTTCTCATTACAATTTAATTTCATATTAAAAAAAAAAACATGATAATTATCTATAATTCAATTCAATTAAATTTTATATAAAAGTTTTAATACAGCCCTAGCTTTTCTTCTTAAAAACAAGTAAAAATTATAATCAATGTACATGAAATGTTAAAACTTAAAATTACTTAAATAAATATATAATTAATTTTATTTATATAATTAACTGTAAAATAAATATAAAATAAAAAATTTTGTTAAGAACTAATTACAAATAATTAATTATAAAACATATACTTTTATTAATAACATTAAAGAAGGTTAAAAGTTAAACCTTAAAATATGTTTCCGATACTAAAAGGTGAATACAATCGGAAGAACCGTTCATTAAAAAATACCTCTTCTAAATGGAATTCGAAACCAAAAATATATAAACAACACTGTATGATGAAATAAATGTTAAAAAATACATTCCAAACCAAAAATATACAAACAACAGTTTATGATGAAATAAATGTTAAAAAATACCTCCTCTAAATGGGATTCTAAAGAAGAAATATACGAATAACAGGTCATGGCTTCAATTTAAAAAAAAAAAAAAAAAATTAATATATCTAATATGTAAATTGAAAAGGGCATTCCAGAATATATCTACGGCAGCCATAAATCAATGATCACTTCGAAGTGAATGATGAATGAGTTTCAAACAAACATATATGGCAGCCATAGAAAAATGATCACTTGAAAGGAAGGGATTTAAAAGAAGTTTATAAGATCCAAATGCCATAGAAAAATGATCAGATCACTTCAAAGGAAGGGGTTTAAAAGAAGTCTATCAGATCTAAATACACATTGTTGCATTTGTTTTGATAAAGTCTTCAGATATGTCATTACAGGAAAAAAGAACTGTCTAAGAGAATTCAAGCAAACAAACATCTACGGCAGTCATAGAAAAATGATAACTTGAAAGGAAAGGGTTTAGAAGAAATCTATCAAATCCAAATACACATTGTTGCTTTTGTTTTGATAAACTCTTCATGTATGTCATCACAGGACAAATAACTGTATAATAGAAAACACTTTTTAAGATGTTAATTATCAGTTTTGAATCATTCAGACGGAATGAATCATACTTCATTTAAAAAACTCGTATTCTTATTTTAATGAAATTATGTGAATAATTTTTTCATGCCGACATCTGGAATAAACTCTTCACTTATCTTTAAGAAAAATCAATTAAAAAATCATTCTTGATGATCTCACGCTTTTGGACTTTGATTGCCCATAACGCTGCTACGAATCCGACCTCATTTAGAAAAGTAAAGTAACTATTAACAAATGTTTATAGAAATTTGCACAAACCCTGTTTATCAATTTCTTCCCATATGCTTATTGGACAATAGTCCACTGATATTACGTCCAACTCTTAAATTCCTTAATCATTTTTAATCTTTCTCTTCCTGCTATCTCTCCGAATTTAATGCTTCATGAATTATTCTGCTTCTCTGTGTTTTGAACTCTTCTGGGTCATTTATAGTCATCGGTGGATATTTAATAAATTTTAATTTAATTGCTGCTATTTGAGGTAAATTTTAATTTAATTACCGCTATTTGGGGTATTTCCAGCGGGATCCCACCTCCAAACTGTCCAAAGAAGACTATTGAGCTTCAAGACCAGAGTTTCTCCAAGCCGCTGTAGTTATTCACAGCTTTCGGCCGTTTTCATTATTTATTTCCCTCTAACCTGAGCATTTAAACTTGGAGGTTTTTTTCAAAGATACACATTCGGGACAAATCTGCTACAAAATCTTAAGATGCCTAAATTTATCACTGCTCAGTGGCAAAAGTTGGTCAAAATCTGTAAATTTAAACATTAAATAGTCACAATTCCACTAGACAACGCGCCGCCGCGCTTTAATTTCCGAAAAGACAAAGCTATACGCTAGAAAACCCGATAAAGCTCTTCAGAATTACTAGTTCTTCACAGTTTTTAGCTATATTTAGCGATTTTCCCCTTTTCCCAACCCACTTCGCCAAATTAAAGCTCGAAACTAACAGATTCCTAACCTGATTCAAACCGCATAGTATTAAAACCGTTTCTATTGTTGTCCGAAACTAAAAACAATTATAATACATCTCCACACTTATAAACAACAATCTACTGTAAATAAAACTGCCAGATCTCATAAATAACACATTTCTTTACCGTTTACAGCGATCTTGAACCGATTTCCGAACTTCTTCGATTAAATTCGACGTTCCAACGAACAAATTTATCATTCCAAGCCATTTTTATGCTGAATTCTCTCATCAGATCAGCCGTCAGCCATCGGCAGCTACAAATTCTGCGCGTTTCGGACAAAGCTTGCAGGAAATCGACCAGGTGACCTCAATGCCTAAATCTTCAGCTTTGTACCGGGCCATTCTATGATTTTAACGTCAAATTGAAGCCTAGAACTTCCATTTTAGTGTAGGTCAGTTCAAAATAGACCTATACAGTACGAATTCGAGCTGCGCCGTGCTGTGGTTCGATGGATCTGCCTATACTCCATCGCCAGAACCTCTGGAGCTTCTCCGATCTCTAACAATACAATGCGTATACTATTATTTTGATGATTATGGTCATCATGTTTTGCTTGTTGTTTAACGTGAATTTAACTAAAGTGAAGAGTTGAATTTTAATTGAACTTAGCCAAATGTGTTTTTAGGTGCACCGCCAATCAAGTCCTTCGACGTGAGATCGACATATTTTAAGCCAATGAGTAATTAGAAAAACTTTGGGTGTAATTATATCGTATTTATAAATGTAATAAAAATAATTTATTTTAATGGTTGATTTAAAATTTTATGATATATAAATTTATTTTTTTTAATTATTGTTTATTTAAAAGAAAAATAAATATAATTTATTGATTAAATTTATTTCGAAAAGTTAAAAAATAATCCTTTCGGCTTAAAATAAATTCTCACAAATAACATATTAAATATTAAATTTGTAATGAATAATATCACTTAAAAAGTTAAATATTAAATTTGTCATGAAAAATCTCACTTAAATATTAAATTTTTAATGAATAATATCACTTAAAAATTAAAATCCATTCTCACAAATATGATACGCACATATTAATAATGGTACGGAGAGTAAATACAAAAGGTTCTATATTTATAGTGCAAAATTACATATCAATGTTTAAGTCTAACATTCGCAAAACTACATATCAATGTTTAAGTCTAACATTCGCAAAACTACATATCAATGTTTAAGTCTAACATTGTAACATGTAGAATAAATTTTATTAAAAAAATGTTGTTTAAAGTTAGTGTCATGTGTAGAGATGTCCAAAACCCTCCTATCGCTAAATCAATGTTTAACTCTAACATTGTAACATGTACAATAAATTTTATGAAAAAAAAAATGTTGTTTAAATCCACTCTCATGTGTATGTGTAAAGATGTCCAAAACCCTCCTATCACTAAAGCATTAATACTTTGAAATCAAAAAAGTGTTAAATGACTACATAACCAAAAAAAGAAAAAGGCCAAGTGGTCAAACCAAACGTATCAACATGTCATGTTGTAGATGGAATCGTGTTTATACCTAATGGTGGGGCATCTTTGTCTTTGACGGGTATCCCCGTCCCTCAACAACATGCTAAAGGGTCGGATGCCCTCATGATGAGAATTGAACCTTGAGAAACTCCTCATTCCTCATTAATGGATACAAAAATTGCTAAGTTGTTTGGAATTCATTGCTCATTAAAGTTTGTCCTCCAAAAAGAGAACCTTCAAGATAATATGGGAGAAGGATACTAATTGCATAACTAAGTCACTAGACTTGACTCAACACAAGAATATTTTTGGTTGAAGAGTCAAATTCAACTTGGAACCCAACAAAAACTAGTGAGTCAACTTGACAGTGACTAAAGCCATAAAATTACAAAGAATATAGATTTTCAAGAATATTATTATTTTGGATTTTATATAATTGTACATGAGAGATTACACAAATATAATGTAAACACACTGAATTATAATGTTAAAAATTATCACAACCTATCATCATGTCATTATTCATCTATCAAGATTCAAAATCGCCATGGACCATATGTGAAATTATGATTCATGAAACAAAAGGGACTAAGGTTTTCAGATAGTAAATTATCCAACATCAAGAGTCGATACTGGAAGAGTTAAATCTAAAATCCTCTGACTTAATGATTTTATGTTGACTTAGTAGTTCTTGCCAAGACTAAGCGGGTTTAGAGGTTTTGGGCAAAAATCAATGTGGCTTAGAGTCATGCTCATTGAGTCCAAGTCAAACCAACCCATCTAAGGTGGTAGGGTAAGTAGACTCGACAACTCGTAAGTCTACCCATAGGGTCTTGTGACTATGTTGCATGGGTTATAAACCTAATTGAAACATTGTTAAATAAAATCACGTAACCAAAATTATATTTATGGAAAGTTGCATATTTTTTTCTCTGAAAAGCTAGGTAAGATTTTGAAGAAATAATCCCTTAAGGAGCACTCCATGTAGGGGAGAGGATAAAGATCATTAAACAAGCAAAAAATGTGTATGGGATTTAAACATTGTGATATAGTTAATGTTAGTATAGATTGTATGTCATGTAGACATCGTGTCTACAGGATAAAGATCATTCAACACACAAACAAATGTGTATGGGGATCAAACATTGTGATATAATTAACGCAAGTCCAGATTGTATGCCATGTAGGCATCATGTCCAATAACGTTATTGAGTTGTATGATTGGAATCTACAAATAACATTAGATTTATGATATGTAGCATTTGCAAAAATGACCCATATCCACATTCACACGCATGTTGAGAATTACATTAAAATATCTCCATTTTTTTTATTTTTTTGGAGGAGATATTAGGTTTTGCTTAGGTAAACAAAGTCATGTTTACTCAAATTGATCAATCACAAGTAGCATCATCTCTTATTGAGATTGCAGTTAAATCATAGATTCCCAAACAAAATTGAAATTCCAAACAAAAGACCAAAATTCTCTCTAAATACCAATAAACCAAAACACAAAATCTATCTGAAAATAACAAATACAACCATACAAAATGATTAATACAAAATTCAAACTCACCCCAGATGGGGTGACACACAGCACACAAGAGCCACGTCGCACCAAGCCAAGCCAAGCCATAAATATGGCAGGCTGGCTCCCATC
>JZKD02S2291764.1:772334-796190 GCA_000966675.3 Picea glauca
CCCCAGATGGGGTGACACACAGCACACAAGAGCCACGTCGCACCAAGCCAAGCCAAGCCATAAATATGGCAAGCTGGCTCCCATCCCCTCTCCATTAAATATGGGAGCCCGCCTTAACTGCTAGCCATGGGACGACTCCCTTGCGTGAACATACTGACGGCAAGGAAATTCAATGCCTGGGGGGCGATAATGGAAGTCGTCATGTCGCACCTCTTTGTTATCACCTAGCATTGCACCAACCCTCTCCATTTCACCTTCAGCATGCACCAGGTAAGCAGCTCAGTGCTCTGGTGCAGCCATTACAGGACCTCTTACAATTTCGCCATCAGAGCTACCTTCTCGATGCCACGGGATAGAGGTAGGCCGTGTCGCAGCCCTGCCTGGTATAGTCTGCCTACAAGACAGAGGCGACAACAGAGGCTAGAGTGGGCGCTCTCCATAGCCCGCACTTAGAGAATTCAGACAACACGCAGAGGAGGGATGGACTGGTCACCTCTAATGGCTTATGTAGAGGAAGTTACCCCGGAGGAACCCATACAGATCCCTTCGGAGTCTCTTCTCTTCATTGTGCTAGAGAATTGCTAATCTCCAAGCAGTTTCCCTGCGGAAAACACTAAGCCAGCCACAACGGCTCACCACGACACCAGCACCATGGAGGCAAATATGGAAGAGTTCCACATCTGCTTTGTCGAGGAGGAATTCCCGGAGGAACTCCTCCACATGGCCTCTCAGGATGCCACACTTTCAACAGGCTACGAACCTTTTAGAGTCGTAGTGAGAGAAGAGAACCCCGGGAAGGAGGAACGAGCACATGGATGGAGCGCGACGGTGGAGCACAAGGAAGGAGCAGAGGATGGAATACAAGCTACAACAAGCAAGGTTGTGGAGGGTTTGGGTGGCGACGAAGGAAGGTGGCAGGTCCTTGCGCCACCTCCTATCTCGATAGTACCAGAACAACGGTGTGCCCCCCCACCCTTCTTCCACCCGGAACAATTGGATTTACTGTTCGACCTGAGAAGCCAGATGGTAGACCAGGTTTATCGTGGCACACTCATGCACCAACGCATCAATATGTTGCATGAAGCTTTATCCAAATGCGCTAGCAGGGCAAAGATGTCTTACGTGTGCAAGACCGTATGCTCTATCGACTCGGAACGAACCACACAATGAAGACCTTGACAAGACTACTTCTAGTGCCAATGGGTAATTGCATGGCTTGGAGTTCTTTTTGGTTCTGCTTAGGTGTCAATTTAAACTCTTTTATGTTCAGTTTCAAGTCTAGTCTAGTTTCAATTTCAATGTTAATGGTTAATGTAAAGACTATAAGCCGCCACCTGTCCGGGTTTACTCTAAGCAGGGCAAATGGTGATCCACGTCCTTTTTAACATAGTCATCCAAGACTACCAACTATTTCAATTTCCACTAATTTAACAAAACCACTAAGAACCTAAAGATAAATGTTATTTTTACATGTGATATATGTGATATAATATAATAGGATCTACTCTCTTTTTATTTAAAAAATATATATATACAAATTTCAAACTCTCACCCATGATAATATTTATGTTCACCCATAATGGAATATTGTACTTTTCCTTTATCCAAATGTAACATTTTGGAAATTACATTTTATTTATGTTGTAAAGGTTGATGACATGTATGTAGCGACAAAGCATATAGTTTTCTTCTCTTACAAGACTTGTTGGTGCGCATATAGTTTTCTTGGGGGTTACTTTTTTGTTTTTGGTGGTTTTAGGAGCATGGCATGGCATGGCATTATTCTGCTTTCTTTTTAAAATGAAGTGCCTTGGAAGGCATCCACAGTTTGAAAAGAAGATCATGAGTGGTTTAATACATATTTTGATGGTGATAGGAGTCATAGGAATGATAGACATTTTGGTTTGAGTTGATTAATTTGGTTATCCAAATGCATCAACTATTTGAGTAAAGTGGTTGAGGTGGACATAAGATCTAACATTGGGAAAGGCCCAATGGCAAGGTTTAGTTTTTAAGTTACATATATATTACAATATAGTATTTAACGTGTGTATATCCGCATATAATATTATTAAATAATACATTTTAAATATTTTTATTATAGAATGCATAACGTAGTATTTAATGTATGTGTATCCACATATAATATTATTAAATAATATATTTTAAATATATTATATTGTAGAATGCACAATATAGTATTTAATGTGTATATCTACTTATAATTTTATTAAATAATATATTTTAAATATATTATTTAATATAATGGACAGTGGTTACATGACTAAATGTACTTGCCAGAAAAGTTTTTTCAAAACTTGTACTATTTTTTTTTTTTTGAAAAAATAAGCTTTGGTAGGTGGGTAACGGGTTTGACATATCTTCCTCTTAACGCATGAACTAAACCAGCCCTCATTCAATTAATTAAATATTTAATGATCATTGCCATATATTTTTGTGCTATTCTAAAGCTTGATTTTATCTTAATTAGTCTCAAATGCAAAAGGCTCATGTGGGTATAATTATTCCAAATTTGCCATGTAGCCATCACATTAAAGCCATCCTTCAAGTTCAAAAGACTCCAAAATGGTTGGAGTAATGAAACTATCTTGAACATAAATAATAATATAAAAAAAATTATTAGTTTTATAAATTTTCTCTATATTTACCAGGAGGCTTTCAGATGCTTTCATTGGATGGGGGCGGGGTACGCTCGGGATACTTCAGATGCGAGAAGGAAGGATAGAGTCATGGGGCTGGCAGGCCGGTTTGATGCTCTAGATTCTTCAATTGATTGATCAAGGCAGGCAACATATTTGATTCTATTGAAATCTCTCTTTTTAGAGAGGCAACCTGACCCTGACTTAGTGAGTGTGAGTCATCGCGGGTTAAATACCCGACCGAGCAATCGTCTCCAGAGCAGGTATATTCCCTTTTACTAGCTCTTTTAATTAAATATAAATATATTAAACAATATTTTTATATAAAGAGTTATATATATCATCATTTATTAGTTATTAGTAAGTTGTTTTTAGTTTTGAATGGTATTGGGTAGTTGGTATTAAAAAAATTCATTTTTTTTAAATTATTAAGATAATTAAATATATAAGAACATGTGTTTCCTCTTAAGAGGTCATAAGTTCAAATCCAGAGGGGATAGGGTATGTATACTTCCGTAGATTTTATGGGATGAGAGGGGTCCCTTGTCCCACAAACAAGGGGGTCTCATACACCAATTTGGTGTGGCTTGGTCGTGACCTTAAAAATAGATTATTATTATTATTATAATATTTTTATAAAAAGAATTATATATATTATAAATTATTGAGTTGTTTTTAGTTTTGAATGGTATTGGGAAGTTGAGTTGTTTTTAGTTTTGAATGGTATTGGGTAGTTGGTATTAAAGAAACTCAATTTTTTAAAATTATTAAGATAATTAAATATATGATATTTTTATAAAAGAAATTATATATATTATAAATTATTGAGTTGTTTTTAGTTTTGAATGGTATTGGGAAGTTGGTATTAAAAAACTCATTTTTTGGTTTTTATGTTGGAATATAATAAACCATCATAATTAGACTTTTGATTGATTTAATTGTTTTTTTTTAATTTTGTTAAGGGTTTATTTAGATTTTTTTTTGTAAGTGAGTGTGAGTGTTTGTATTACTAAGAAAGGCTAATAGACAAAAAATCGAGACTCCCTGGTCTACCAAAAAGGAAACCAGTCCAGGGGTTCGGAGTTGCGTTTTTGGGATATCATAGGGGTATAACTGGACCGCCACATTGGGAAACTGGTCCAATATCGTCATATTCAGTTTTGATAGGCTAACCATAACAAAACCAAAAAACCAAAAAATCAAGACAACAATTAAGACTGACCTAGTAATATTCCCCGATCCATTGTTACCTAGCGCTAGTCCAAGATTATGAGATTATTTTTTCCTTCTTTTGCCTTGTCCTTTCTCTCCTCCCGTTGGGCCACCGTGTGGGTCTTCCTGATCTAGGTTGGTGCTCCATTCCCATCAGCAAGAGTAATGTCCATATGGTGGACATAGCGCAAGTATAAGTGGAATTGGTTAGCCATTTGCTCCAGCTTCTCCTTCTGATTCTTTTGGTCCTCTGCAATTCGTTTTGTACTAGCGTGCAAGGTGCTGAGGTGACTCAGGATTTCTTTTAACAAATTTTTTTGTGCCTTGTTACCCTTCTGGCTGCCAGCTTTCTTTTTTGTGCTCACTTTGGCTATTAACATCTTTGTCCGCCAGGCCATCTTTACTGTCTTGTGGTAAAGTGTTTCCCTGGACTGTGTGGTCCTTGGGTCCATTATCCAGTCTGCTTCCTATCTCAGTTCCTCCCAGGCTTTACCTTTGCGCTTGGCAGTGATTTCCTTCTCCCATCTGATAATGATCGCTTGACCCTTCGATTCGACCAGTCCCTAGAAGGTGCCCTTGGCATCTCGGGCTGCTTGCTCCATCCTTGAAATTTTCCTCTGGCTTATCAGATTTTCATCCATCTGGGTGTTTCTTTTGACATGCATTTTCTTCATATGCACCATCTTGGCTAGCTTGTGGCAATTCTTTCATTGAATTCTTCTTCTGTTCCTATCTACCCAGGGGTTCTTTCTTGCTAGACCCTTGTTTTTATGGTGGCTTCCTCTATTGCGCTTTGTCCAACTGCATCGATTCCTAGTGTTTCGCCTCTTATGTAAATTCTCCTATTGTGGGCTCGTCCTTGCAATCATGGTCTGCTCGTAGAGGTGGTCCTTCCTATCCTTTTTCCCTATCTCGGTAAGTGTGACCATGATAGTCCGACCATTATCCCTACACCGGTCTTTGCCCCTACTCATTGTGTAACCAACTTTTCTCTTCACCATAGCTATTCTTGGAAGGGGTGTGATCCTACTGGTGTGTGGTAACAACTTTTGTCCTACATCACTCACGCCCTGCTGAGTCCCGTTTGTACTTTCCTCTGCCTTAACCTCGCACTTCTTACTACTGATTTGACCTTGAGGTCGTACCTCCATTTGTTGTGTGCTCAGATCCTGCATTGTCACTTGTAATTGGGTGTTGGCCATCAAGATTATGCCTGAATTCGTCGTGCCTGCCTATTGGCCTTGCACCACTCCTCTCGATGTGACCTTTCGTATTTAAGCTTCAGTCACGATCTTTTGTCGCTAGTTATGTGTAGTTTGTTATGAATTAACCATTTGGGATGTTGCTCCAAGTGGTGTCTAACTCTAATTCTTCCTTGCTAACCCCTTCATTAGCAATTATATCCGCTAGGCCATTCGCTGACCTGCATACCCAGTGCAACTCCACTGTGTTCATCTTTTGCAGATGCTCCTGGATTTTTTGCAGGGAGTGTTCCAAGCACCAGTGTCTCTGAACTTTGCCCACTCTGATGCCATTTTGGATATCTTCACTATGTTGATTACCAGGGTGGAGTCACCTTCCACTATTGTGTTTGTCATCCTTTCTCGGCTTAGGATCTCGAGTCCAATCTCTAGGGCTCTAAATTCCGCAACGTGTTAGTTGACTTTCCCATACTGTTGGCGTACAACCAGATTATGTTACCACCACTATCCCTAATAACCCCACCCATTCCTGTCATGCATGGATTTCCTTTTGTCGCCCCGTCGAAATTCAACTTGAGTGACCCTGTTGGAGGGGGGTTCCAGTTGCGCTCACCTAGTTGGAGTTACGGTGTTCATCGCCCTGCTTGTGTATGGTTGTGCCCGTCTTTTAGTTGAAAAGCTTCTAGGACTCTAGAGTCTCGCCTTGTGAGTTGCGCATTCCCATTCTGGTAGTTGCGGCTCTGCACCGTTTCTCTTGTCATGGAAATTATTTTTTCTTTGATTTTCCTTTCCGGAAGGCTTTCATTCTTGAAGATGCGTTGGTTCCTTTCTTTCCATATTGTCCATATGATCATCCCCGGAATGAGAGTCCATCATAGATTCACCTCTTCATTTTCGTTGTAACTCTCATGCCAGTCATTGATGGTTAAGCAGATGTTACCTCGGGTCCTATTGTATTGTCGAAAAATACCTGTCACCTAGTCCCAGATCTTTGTTGTGTAACTACATTCATCGAGGAGATGATTTGTTGTTTCCTCCTTGGTTTGACAGAGGTGGCACCATGACGGACCTATGAAGCCCCTTTTTCTTAGGTTTTCCCAGGTTAGAATTCGGTTGTGAAGTACTAACCATTTGAAGATTTTTATTTTTGGCCACTGAGGGCTGCTCCAGAGCTTATCCCATAGTTGTGTTGGATCTTCTTGGTCTTGGTCCTCAATATAATGTCGCGCTTCCTTCAAATTGAAATCTCTGCCAATTTTCCGGCCCCATCTTAATTGGTCTTCTTCATCCGAGACTGCAATTTTCCTTTTCCTCATTTCCTCCTCCACCTCTTTCACGATGGTTGTGATCTGATCGCTAGTTTGGGAGTTGAAGTTATCCCCTCCATCTGTTTCTTGCTTCCAATAGTGGTGGACGTTGGTTTTGCCTTGCACGTTCATGTCCTGTTGGAGTTCCTCCCTGTCGGGATTTCCCATCTTGGGTTCCTGTTGCCAGGCATCCTCCCAAAATCTGGTTGTTTTACCATTCCTTACTTCCCAGAAGCTGTGTGTCTGGACCTAGGTCTTGTTGCACCAAGCTAGGTTCGAGATTGTTGATCCCTCCCTAGTGCCCATAAAACGAATTCGGTCCTGGTCGGTTGTGTCCGGGGCATACTTGGCCTTCCAGAGGATTTCCCATGGGGTAGAAGTTTCTTTAACCCATCACCACCAGAGTTTCACCCCATAGGCTTCATTGGTTACTTGTGGATCTTGTAACCCCAGTCCTCCTTTGCATTTTGACTTGCAAACCTTGTCCAAGCCACCAGGGCCCATTTTTTCTTAGTTTATGCTCCTCACCATAGGAAGTCCCTTTGGATGGTCCTTATTTTTTTGTAGTATCCCTTTGGGGGCGGGGAATAACGACATCATGTAGGTTGGAATTGCTTGTAGAACAATCTTGGTCAATACCAGTCTCCCCGCTAGGTTGAGGGATCTGTATGTCCAATTTTTCACCTTCTCTTGTAGCTTGTTGATCACTCCTTCCCAGGTTGTCATTTTGTAAGCTCTATCTGTCAAGGGGATGCCCAAGTATTTAGTTGGGAGAGTTTTGCACTCAAAGCCCAAAATATTTGCCAGGTTCCGTTGGATAGTAGGGTTGGTGTTGAAAAAGTAGATCATCAATTTGGAATGGTCGATCTCAGCTCCCGAGGCTTCCCCAAACTCTTCTAAGATCATTTTGAAAGTTTTTTCTTCCTTGACCCTGGGTATGCCAAGGAGTAAGGTATCATCCACGAACTATTGGTGTGTGGCAGTAGGGCAGTTTTCGAAAGGTTTGAGGTCTGTAATTTCTCCTGTTGTTGTTGCGCTTTTAATGGTTCGACTGAGACCTTCCATCATCAATATGAACAAGAAGGGGGATAGCAGGTCTCCTTGTCTAATGCCTCTAGTAAGCCAGAAGGGCTCGACTGGGGCTCCACTTACCAGGAGCGAGAAACTTGTCGTTGAGACTAGACTGATAATCCAGTTGATCCAGTGTTGGGAGAAACCAAAAGCTTCCAGAGTCTTAACCATGTAGTGCCAGCTGATTTTGTCATAGGCTTTTGCTAGGTATAGTTGTATTATCATCCCCCCTCTCCTCTGGATTTTCAGGGTGTGAATTAGCTCATGAGCATGGATGATGTTGTCCATGATTTGTCAACCTTCCACAAAACCCGCACGTTCTTGTGAAATCAGTGTGGGTAGGAGGGGTTTCAATCTATTTGTTATGACTTTAGAGATTATCTTGTAAACCACATTGCATAATGCTATGGGTCTGTATCGGTTAGGGGTCCTTGCTTCCTGTTCTTTGGGGATTAGAGTAATCATTGTGGCGTTTAACGCTTTTAGGATGGAGGTCGACCATCTAGAGTCCTCCACCACCCTATACACATCGTGATTGATCACTTCCCAACAGGGTTTGAAGAATTCCACTGTGAAACCATTTGGGCCTGGGGCTTTCCCATTGGGCATATTGGATTACTTGATCAATTTCCTCCTTAGCTATGGGTTTGTTTAGGTTGTTATTATGTTCCTTGGTGATTAGTCTGGGGATGTGCTGTGTAATCCTCTAAATGGCCTATGTTCGGTCTTTATTGGGTTCCTAGGCTATCCCATGGAATTGGATTACCAAGGTATTCTCTATCTCCTTGTGGGATTCTCACTCTATCCCATCTTGATCGTTAATTTTCAAGATTTTGTTGTGGACTCTTCTGGCAATGGTTGTTCTATGGAAAAACTTGGTGTTCCTCTCTCCTTCCTTTAGCCACTTGATTCAGGATTTTTGGCACCATAGAATTTCTTCATGATGGCATCTTCCTTCCCATTCCTGGGTCATTTGGATCTCTTCCTTTTTTCGTTCCTCTATGTAGTCCTCCTCTATGCAAACTTCCTGGAGTTTTCTCATTCTGTCTTCAATATTTTTCTTCTCTTGGTTTATGTTGCCAAAGATTTCCTTGTTCCACTCCCTGAGCTTATACTTGATGTACTTTAGTTTCTTATAGAGTTTGAACATCTGTGTACCTTGCTTTGGTTGTTCCTCCCACCACCACTAGTTGATGTTCTCCTTAAAGGTGGGGTGTTCAATCCAGAATTTCTCAAATTTGAATGGTCTATTCTTCGGGGTGGTTAGGAAGTCTGCTTCCAATTGGACTGGCCAGTGATCAGAACCTCCCTAGGGAAGGATGTTGCAATCTAAAGTTAACCCCTGCATAATGATGGATTCTTGCACCAATAATTTGTCCAGTCTTATCGCAACATGATGTTGATTTATCTGTTTATTGTTCCAAGTGAAGTGTCTGTTATTGGTTCTGATGTCTAGCATCTTCGATGTGTCTATGAATGTTGAGAAATCTTTTGCATCTCTATCCAACCTCTTGGTGCCTCCTTTTTTTTCCCCAAGTGAAGTGATGATGTTGAAGTCTCCTGCCAGGATCCAGTGGAGGTTGTTGGAGCGGGTTTTTAGGTCTTCTAAGTCTAGAAGCATTCTTCTCTTTTCCTCTAGTATCCAGGGTCCATACACATTAGTGCATAAGATCATCTCTGTATTCCCAATGATTTGCATGTTAACTGACAATGTGTGTCTGGTAGCCTCAACTGCTATTAGGTTCATCACTTGTGAGTTCCATAATGTGAGGATCCCTCCTGCCATATGTTGTCCTTCAACAACCACCACCTTGTACTTGCTCCAATGTTTTTTCCCGATTGTTTCCATTCTATCTGCACTGCATTTTTCTCTTGGATGAAACAGAGGTCCGGTTGTTCCTTCCTAAGTCAATTTCTAATAATTCTCTGCTTTCGTGGGTTGTTTAGGCCTCTTATATTCCATGTTCTAATCTTCATTTAAACATGTGGGGAGGAGTTGGGAAAGAGCTTTTTGATCTTACCTAAGTTTATCAATAGAGATCTTAGTTCCTGGAGAGCTACGTTGGTTGATTTCCTACCTTTTTTCCTTCTCGTCTGCTTGGGTGAGAGTTGTGGTTGTCCTTCACCTGCTTTGACTCCTAGGTGTCCTATCTCCCCATGTGTTCGCTTGAGCCCTCTGGATTTGGCTTCCTCCCTTAGGAGAAATAGGTATTGGAGGCGATCTAGTTGCTCTGCTGGTACATTGTCAACGCGCTGCCTTTTCCATTGCTCTAATATGTTCGGGAGGTCGATCCCTTCCCTTTCCACGATGTCTCTGAGATCAAGGTCTTATGTTCTTACCTCGCTTGGAGTCATTTCTACGTCTTCGTCTGCCTCCTGCATGGCGGTGGGGGTATCTCTGGTTTCTCTGTTGATAGTAGTTGTGCTACCCCCCTGTCCCATCCCCTTTCTAGGGCTATCTGTATCCTCATTGGTAGCGTGTTCCCTGGCTTCTTTAGATTTTGTTTTTTCCTTTCCTTCTTCCTCCTCTCTATTGGTCTTGTCTCATCCTTCTGCTTTATTCCTAGCCTCCGAGTTGCTCCATGTTGGGGTTTTACTTTGTTTCTTGTTAGCTCTGTTTCTATGGTTTGGTTTTATAAACCCATCTCCATCCTGCTATAGTTTGGTGTTCTCCGCTTCTTGTTTTTTGATGAGCGGGCATTCTCTGATTAGGTGCCCATGTTCATGGAATCTTTGACATCTGAAGGGGATCTACTCATTATCAATGTTTTGTATCCATTCCTCGTCCCTAAATTCCAGGCTTATGGCTTTTGGGAGTGCCCCCAACACATCCATCTCTATGCAGATTCTTGCGTAGGAGGTGTACCATCCTTTTAGGGTTGCTTTAGATGTCTTCATGTATTTTCCCAGTTTGTTCCCTATTGCTTCAAAGGTGGAGGGTAACCAATAATCTAACGACAAAGAGTAAAGTATCATCCATACAAGCACATTTTTGAAGGTTTCTTTTTCTGGGGGGAAGTTTTCCTTCCATGGTCCCATGTACAGTCCTGCTGAGGCATGGAAGTATGCCCCCCCCCCTCAAAGATCTTATCCCTATCTTCCATGTTCATAAAAACTGTTGTAAAGAATCCTTTCGAGCCCAGGTGGAGATCCACTTCTCCACTTGGCTTCCATTGATATTTAATCCAATTGCACAACGTTCTTTTTGTTGTCCACAACCCCATAAACTTGCAGATTAGTGCATGTGTATTCATCTGGTCCCTGTAGAGTTGCGTTTTGTGGATCGTCCAGTATTACCTTGGGTATCATTGTTGTCTTTGGTTTACATGGGTTGCAACCTTCAACCCCATTGGGGCTCACTGTTTCTTGTGCAACATTATGAGGTTCTCTAGTTTCTTCCCCCATGTCGTCGCCTTTCCTCTAGTTACTTTCCTGAGTCTTTTTCGTTTCTGATCTCGAGGTGCTTATCATTGGTGCCTTGAAAACTACGCCTCGTGGGCCTTTCCCTCTGTCTACTACTACCTGCTTATATGAGGGGGTTCCATTACCGCCTCCCTTGGTACTCATGTTGTCATATGTTGTGGCCGTACCTACAAACCCTAGCTTGCAGTTGTTCCAGTTCTTGATCAAGTTAAAAGATAGGGTTTATTTAGATTTAATCACAATCAAAACATCCAATAATATAATCTTACCATGAATAATTTTTTTATTGTTTTAATATTATGATTGAAGTTGAAGTTATAAAGGTGTTTTGAGTGCTTTTTATTTTAATTTTTTTTAACTATTACTATAAA
Organism: Picea glauca; assembly: GCA_000966675.3. Lineage (NCBI taxonomy): Eukaryota > Viridiplantae > Streptophyta > Pinopsida > Pinales > Pinaceae > Picea > Picea glauca. Next base: position 783,581 of record JZKD02S2291764.1, read on the forward strand.
TTTATTTAATCAGTATTCAAAGGTATCAAATCCTTCCGGGGTAAATATTTTCTCAAATTTTACTCTCTAAAAAAGGTCTGCACTTCAAAGGATTCGAAAAAATTTGAAATGCAAATCTCTCCATGCTTAAAAGATCATGACAAAAGATAGATATGGGTGTGTGTGTGTGTGTGAGTTGGGTTCTAGGTGGTTGTCGAATGGAGAGTTATCCTCCCCGCCCAAGTTCTATTCCCATAAGTGACATGTTCAGCTCATAACAAATATATTGTTATAGCGACTTTGAGCCATGTTGTAATAATGATAATTCATGCCCCTTTCCAAAAGACATGACATATTACTCCATATGTGTAGTTATATACATGATTTATTATTTAATATGGACATATGGGATTTCTTTGTGCATTCATGATGATTTCATGAAGTGAGTTATCAAGTTTACTTCAATTGGTATCATGAAGTGAATTATCAAGTTTACTTCAATTGGTATCATGAAGTGAATTATCAAGTTCACTTTGATTGGTATCAAAGCAAGCTTATAACTCGTTTTGATGGCCTATGGACAAGTTCTTTTTTCAATTGTAACATTCCCCAACTTAACCATGGAACATTACTTGCAGAAAAATACATAAATTCAAAAATTCTTTTGTTAATTAATTCATGTAGCTTACCAACTACGAATTGAACACGTTTTTAATTAAAATTTGATACCCATAACTAAATGCATCTACAACATTCTAAAAGAACATAATGCAGCCATAAAATCATCTACAACAACCCATAAAAATCATTCTCAAGCATAGGGTAGAACACAACCATAAAACTTATAAGAGAAACTCATAAAATAATTAAACACTTATCTTTTAAAATGTTTGTGCAACCAACTGCTCGGGAAGGATGTTCCACCCAACCATAGACTTGTTGTTCCAAATCTCAATAGTCCACTCACAACTCAAATTCCACAACCCACTGGTATTCTCCTACAACTATCTCGAATTTCCTCCAACTCTCTTCCTCTTGACCTGCACAACCTAAGGAATGTACCCCTTCACTGCTCTCAGTCCATCAGGTGTCCCATTTGTTTATCAGGGTTTCTCTGACACAGGTAACCAGGAATCTCTTTGCTAGGAATTCAAGGGAACTCACTGTCAAGAAAACTACCAGGAAAAACAAAAATAACACTTGTTGTTATAGTGCAACTCACCCAAGAGTTCACTCTTCAAAGTTGACAACCTTGCTCTTCAATATTCAGCTCTAGAATGCTCCAAAAACACTCCAGCATGCTCCAAAATTTGCCCTGCCTTCTTGGTCTAGCTCTAAGGCTCTTTTTCCTTTCTCTCTGCTTGTTTTTCATGCCAAGACTCCATGTGAAAAACTACATATCCCCCCCAATACAAATTTCCTTTATTTCCCCAAGACAATTGGCTTCTCACTGCCCAATGTTGATTGTACTTCAACCCCATGCTTCCAATAACTATGGAAGTTACTTCTACACCCACCCCCTGACAAGGATTCAATTATTGGGCTCTCATACACTCAAACAAAAAATAGAAGTTATCCCCAATGATAATAAAATTCAAAAATATAGGTTTGGATTAATACCCATAATTAATTTCCTCCTTGGGCTCCTCCTGGACACTCCTATACATTTCCCTTTCTCTTATGGATTAATCAACCCCCATCTCTCTCCATATTCCCAATAGCTGGTATCACATTATATTTATTAAAATCAGAAAATACAATTTGCATATTACATCCTTTGGCCATAGCCATATTCATATCTGCATTATACATAAATTAAAATGAGGATTATAGTGGGGATGTTACATTCCCCCTCCCCTACAATTGTGTGTCGTCCTATGTGCACACTATGTCGATATACAAATATATACAAATTTACATCACAATAAAATTCAACAATTTTACAACTCCAGCAACAGTTCCAACTGTAATCTCATGTCCCTCTCAACCCGTCAACCCAAGGAATGCACCTTTCGTTTATCAGAGAAAACCCAAGGAATGTATCATTCGTTTATCAAGGCTAACCCATGGAATGTACCATTCCTTTATCAGGGCCCCCGATGCAGTTGTCTAGGAATTTAAAATGTGGTTCCAGAACTCTAACTGCTCAAAATGGAGTCTTGCATTCTGTTTTCTTCGAATTGTCAAAAATTTGTGGGTATTCTTCCCGCATGTTTTCTTCATGTTCCCATGTTGCATCTTTAGGAAATAGTAGGTCCATTGAACCTTTACCATCCCTATGGATTTGTTCCTGAGCACTTTGAATTTCCGATCTAGGATGTGTATTGGTTCCACCCAGAAATCCCCTTTGTTTTCCATTTGGATCACAGTCCAATTAATTATGTGGTTAGGTTTAGGCACATATTTCTTTAATAATGATACATGAAAAACATTATGCACTCTCATGGATGCATGCAATGCTAGCATGTATGCAACTGGCCCTATCTTCTCTAAGATTTCAAAAGGCCTACAATATCTCGCTGTGAACTTTGGGCAACAACCCAATCTTATCAAACTTCTTTTCGCTTTCACTTTGAGAAAAACATGTTCACCCACTTTAAAATCTCTAAAAACTCTATTCTTGTTTGCATAACTTTTTTGTCTATCCTAGGAAGCCTTTAAATTTTGCTTGATCTTTATCATATGTTCTTCCATTTCCTTTAACAATTATGTAACATGAGAACTTCCTTCATGTAAATCTCTGCAATGTTTTATGCCTTTTATGTCGTCTTCACAAAAATAAAATGTGTTGCTTTTGTTAATTTGTTTACCATCGCCATGATTGAATCATGTTGTTTCACTGTTTTGGGCAGCTTTGTAATGAAATCAATTGTAATCACTTCCCATTTCCACATAGGAATGGGCAATGGATATAGAAGCCCTGCTGGATGTCTACGCTATGTTTTTACCTTTTGACATTCTAAACACCTGGCTATGTAATCAACCACTTCTTTCTTCATTCATGGCCAAAAGTATTGACTTCTTACAACTACAATTGTCTTTTGATATCATGGGTGCTTAGAATATGGCACATTGTGCATTTCCTTCAGCACCATATTTTTCATCTCTCCTGATTTTGGCACATATATTTTCCCTTTATACATGAGGATTCCATCCTCTTTTAGCTCATAATAATTAAACTTCTGTTGTAAATTGCCTTGTTGTAATATCTCTTTTATTTTTAAACATTGTTGATCTGAATTTGTTGCCTCTAAAATTTTATCTTTTAAATATGTGTTAAACATACTAATGGTTGAAATATGCACTTCATGAGCTCTTCTAGTGAGTGTATCAGCCACCTAATTTTCCTTGCCTTTTATATGCTTAATTTCAAAGTCATACTCACTAAAAAATTCCAACTATCTAGTTTGTTTGGCATTTAATGTTGGTTGTCCAAACAAATGCTTCAGACCACAATGGTCTGTCCTTAGCTCAAATCTTCTTCCCATGAGGTAATGTCCACATTTTCAATGCATGGACAATTGTTGCCAACTCCAAGTCATGTGTAGCATAATTTCTTTCATGTTCCTTTAATTTTCGGGACTCATAGCATACCACATGATCCTTTTGACTAAGGACTCCATCGATCCCTCCTGTGCATACATCTGTGCACACTGCAAAGTATTCATTTGGGTTTGCAATCTTTAAGATTGGTGCATTGGTCAAAATATCTTTCAACTTTTGAAAACTTCTTCACATTTGGGAGTCCATTCAAATTTCACACCCTTCTTTTGGAAAGAAGTGATTGGGCTTGCAATCTTTGAAAACCCCTTTATGAATCTTCGGTAATAGCCAGCAAGAGCCATGAAAGATCTGACCTCTTTCACATTTCTTGATGTTGTCCATGCTCTAATGGCCTCTATCTTCTTGAGATCAATTGTTATCCCCTTTGCTGAAATAATATGGCCCAAGTAGTGAATCTTCTTTTAATAAAAGATGCACTTACTTAACTTGGCATACAACTTATGTTCTCTCAAAACTTGCAACACCATTATTAAATGTTGCTCATGCTCTTATTCTTTCCTCGAATAGATGAGAATATCATCTAAGAAAATAATTACAAACTTGTTCATGTATTCCCTAAACACTCCATTCATTAGGCACATAAAAACAACTGGAGCATTTGATAGCTCAAATGGCACTATTGTAAATTCATAATTCCCATACCTTGTTATGCATGATGTCTTGTTGATGTCTTCTTCCTTTATCCTCACTTGATGATAACTTGATCTCAATTCAATCTTGGAAAAGATCCTTGCACCATTCAGTTGATCAAATAAATAATCAATCCTTGACAAAGGATATTTGTTCTTTGCGGTGACCTTATTCAGATGTCTGAAATCAATACACACCTTAAGGTTCCATCTTTATTCTTCACAAAAAGAAATGGGGTTCACAAAAAGAATCGGGGCTCCCCAAGGTGACACACTTGGGCATATATACCCCTTCTTTAACAACTCTTCAAGTTGCATTTGCAACTCTTTTAATTTTGGTGTGCCCATTCTGTAAGGTGTCTTAGACACAGGGGCATCTCCTGGCACCAAATCAATAAAGAAATCAATGTCTCTATTTGGTGGAAATCCTGGGATTTCCCCAAAAACATCTTCAAAATATTTCAAGACCGGATGGTCTTCAATACTAGCTAGATTATCTCTGGTTGACTCTTCCATATGGTCTGCAAAAAATTGTCATCCTTTCCTAAAACTCTTATTTTGGTTGCATGGTTGATATTTCTATAACAACTACAACTCTTGGAATGCCTTTAATCTTGCCTTGCTTTCCATCCTCTTCAATACAAGTTATTGTCTTGTTGTAATATTCTAGGACATCATGGTGTTTTTCCAACCAATCCATGCCAATTAGATAATCATATGAAACTAGTGGTATGATGTTTAGATCTATATTGGTGCTAAGTTCATTCATGTCTATTGGACAATCTTTAACCAACTCAATGATCTTTCTCTTAGCGCTTGTGGCTAATCGATCTGACCAAGATTTCTTATGCTTTCTCCTTTGCAGGTGAATTTTTTTAACAATGTCCAAGTTTATGTAACTATGGCTCGCTCCAGAATCAACCATGTTCACATCCCCGACATTGTACATGTTGCTTCCTTGGCCCTTTCCCAAATGAATTTGTTGTCTTATGCTCATTTTAGGTTGATTGTCCTAACTGATTTTCTTAGGATTTGTTCTTGAAAAAGGGTGGCTTGAAACATTTCTACTTTTTCTCTTTCTTACCCTTCATCTTGTCATTCCAAGTCTTTTGGAAGACTGACCTCCCTCTACTTTGTTCATAAAGATGTTTTGCTCTCCTTATGGCCTCTTCCAAAGTTCTGGGGTTATCATATTGTATCTTGTCACTATAGAAAGAGGATAGCCCTCTTACAAAACTTTGGATTTTTACCTTCTCATCCTTTATGAAATCCACATACTTTAGCAACTCAAAGAACCCCTTCTCATACTCATCCATTGTCATGCTTCCCAACTTGAGTTCAAAGAAATATTTCATCTTTTGTTCATAATAATGTTCAGATATATATTTTTCTTAGAAATATCCTTTGATTTGCCTCCATGATACCTTCCTCTTATCAAGGTGTTTTGTTTGCTTAAGTTGATCCCACCACATGGTTGTCTTTCCTTGCAAGTGGTAGGATGAAATTATTGTTTCTACCTTAGAGGGATAATCATGCAGCTAAAAATATTTCTTCATTTCCAATAGCCAGGCCTTAACCTCTTCTCCCTTCCTATGCTCACTATTGAAATTTGGTGGCTTGGTTTTCATGAATTCACCTTGCAAGATATCTCCTTCAAGCCTTCTCCTTTGTCTCCTCATGGGGGACACACTTGGGCTGCTTCCTGGCCCTGAACTTGCATGAGCACTCCTAGTGGATTGCTCTGGGGAATGAAGGTGATTACTCATGCTTCTTGATTGTGTTAAAAAATTGCACCTCAAACAAGTGTTCTCCTTATGGGCTTGGTGTCTAACATAAGGGGAAATTTCCAAAAGTGACCCTAAGACATTAACTTTATAAGATATACAATTAAAGTGACTTTTTGTGACTTAAGTTGTGATAAAGTGACTTTATATCACAATCGTTGATCTAGATGGCCTAAGATTTAATCTTAGCCATTGGATCTTAGGTTTAGGTCATTTTCATTGAGATGAACAAAAATGGAGTTGAAGGGGCAAGAGGCATCATTATTTTCTTAATGAGCATTGAAGAGAGAAAGAGAGAGCCGAGGAGAAGTGTGATTTATTGCAACAAAAGGTTGGTGCAAATCCCAAGGAGATTTTGGGCATGCAAATCAAGGAGATCTTCCAACAATACATAGTTCGTACATGTAATGTCCCTGATTTGAAACCCTTTGTAATTGTACATATAGGATGGTGAGTCGTTGGAACCAAGTATGCATGTAATGAACTTATAGGCTGGTGAGTCATTTTGGTGTTGTGCACATTTGAGTAGTGCGCGGAGAATTGTTATAAAGACAAGGTGTGCACATTTTGTGTGTTGTACACACCTAGGTAAGTGCGCACATTGCATTGTATTGTGCGAACTTGGGTAAGTGCGTGGTAATGACCGAGAAGTGTGCATAGTTGAAGATATGTGTGTGTGTGTGTGTGTGGTTGTATATGTTTTGAGGTCAAAGAGCTTGTGTGGTTATGAGGTTGGTGAGCTTGGATGCAGATGGGTCAATGCGCCTATCCATGTAAATATAATCATGATTAAATATAATATTGAATCACTGCGCACATACAGATTCAGACAAAAAGAGATGGGGGGATGAATCCACCAGAAAAAAGGGAAAAGGGTGGTGAGTCGTAAGTCTTGGGGAATATTTTATAATATTTCTAGAAAAGTATAATGTCAAATATATTATTTTATCCTAAGTTCCCAAGGATAGGGAATGGGTCACCAAGTGGCTTAAAGCTACTTTTGAAGGTGACAAGTGTCAAGTGGAAGGCATGCAAGATATATTGTTGGCCTTAGTGTAATTTAGGCATTATTGCATGGGTAAATTTGGCATTATTATCGATTTATTCAAGGGATTTTGATGTAGCAGGCTCTCATGAGAAGAAGGGGGTCAGACTGTATGGAAAATATGATTATTACCTAATATGCACAAAGAAGCTTGTAAGGAGTTGTGGGGCTATAAACAGAAGTCTACTGTCGAGGAGTCAGGTTGACAGACCATGAACAATCTCTCTATGTGAGAGATTGATTGTTGTGGAGTGGTTGTCAAACCCATGATCATACTCTCTAGGGAGAGTATAGTTGAGAATTGTTCCCTGGTGTGTTGAGCATTAGTCACAGGGCTCAGAGACTTCTTGTCCAACCTGTTTTTGGTAACCCTGGGAAGGGAAATAAGGTAGCCGAAGGATTGTTGAGTAGAGAAGGGGAACACTTCCTTGGGTGTGACGGGTGCATGGGGAATTAGGGACTGTGGGATAATTAAAGCAGTAGTGGGCACTTAGGATTGAACAATTATGTTAAGAGTTAGACCTTAGTGTGTCTCTAGAAGTCTTTTTCCCTAGTGGAGTTGAGCCCCGGCTCAGGGGGACATGTTGTTGAAATATTATGAGCAACAACGTCTATGGCTGGGAGGAACTTCTGAGTCAAGGCCGCAGTTGGTGACTTTCATAAAAGATAAGTGTTCTTAATGTACTTATCTTGTTTATTGTGTAATTGTTTATCTATGTTGACATGGTTAATTCTTGTATGTTGTTGCATATAAGTATCTGTTGTTATTCTGTTTAATGTTGCTTGCACTTGTAAGTATGGTGCTTATAGCCTGTATTTGTAGTTGTGCATGGATATGACAAAGGTGGATAGTCTTTCCAATTAAGTTCATCTTGTGATTTTGGTTAGAGTCATCAAGAAGAGGATGGAGTGGCCAAGTGCGCATGAAAGTAACATGTGTGCACAAGAGGTTGGAATTCATGTGTGCATTTAAGGAAATAGAATTTGAGCACAGTGAAATCAGTATTGGTGCATGACGCTGAGATGATGTGCACACAACTATGTTGTGTGATCAGTATGTCGATGCATGCAATTAGTGAGTACTTTTGTTGCTTAAGGTTGTATTAAAAAGAGAATGTCGCTTCCGATGTTATAAGTTGTGTGGCACGACTCAAGCTTGGGTTGAGCTCGTTACTTCAAGTGATACTATCCAAACTTGTGTTAGAGTATAATCCGTGGTATGAAAATTCAGAGTAATATTGCTCAATAGTATGTTGGGGGTGCTACAGTTTGGTTGACTTAGAGCTATAGAAGTTGAGGTTGTGTGACGTGGTCCAGTCTGAGGTGGTTGTGGACGTTACAGTATAGTAAGAAAATATAGTTCGTACAGTGCATTAAAGATAGTTCATACAACAATGCACAAGCAAAGAAATTGAGGCAGGGACCTAACATGACTTTCAAGGTACTTAATTGCTGGAAATTCTTGTACAAGTCTCTACGGTCACCTACAGGAAAGTTGGCACATAAATCGAGTATAGAATTTAATGTTTCTATCGTACAATGTACAAAAATCTAAGCACAAATTTTGAGGAGCGGATTCGACACAATTTTCAAAGAGCTTTAGAGGCATAATTTTCGAGATAAGTTGGTGTAATTTTTGCCGGAACATTTTGTGGTAAAAAATAATTTTTCTGAGCTCAAGAAATAATAAAAAACTCCCTCTCTCTACTGGTTTTCCCTTCGGGGGTTTTCTAGGGGTATATCCCATAAATTCTTGTGCTATTTTTGTGGGTTGTTTCCTATTTCCGCATTCAATATTTGTAGAAAAAGATTCATTGTGTTTCAATTATAAATTTATGTTTAAAAGCATTTACATTTTAACAAAAAGTAAATGCGGGTTTGCATTAAACTATGATGAAAATTTATTGAGACTGAAACCTGGTTGGGTTTGATATTTTTACATGGTATCAGAGATCCAAAAAGACTGAGAAGGGAAACACATCAACAAACAAAAAACAACAGTTAGTCACAAGGGTTTTGTAGAGGAAGAGCAGTTCTTCACCAAAAGAGAGTTGGGCTTAGTTGTTGGTTGAGTAAGGTCTCATGGTTACTGGATTGAGTGTTGAAGATAGGTTGAATGGTGCTAAAAACTTTAGTCCATGGAAGGAGAGGATTTCTTTGTTGCCAGAGGAGTCAGAGTTGTGGGATATTGTTGAGAAGGAAGTTACCATACCGACTGATGTAACATTGTTAGTTGAATATAATAAGAATAATGTTAATGCCAAGAGAATAATCCTAGATGCCATTAAATATCACCTCATTCCACATATTACAGGAAAGAAGAATGCCTTTGATATGTGGGAAGCTTTAACCAAGCTTTACCAAAGCTCTAATAAAAACCAAAAGATGGTATTGCGGGAAAAACTGATAAATACCAATATGATCAAAACCAACACAGTTTCATCATACCTCACCAAGATCACTTAGGTAAGAGATGAGTTTGCAACGGTACGGGAGACTATACATGGTTTAGAGTTGGTTAGAGCCACTTTGGGTAGTTTTCCCAAGAAATGGGATGTCTTTATTGATTGGATTGTAGCATGTGAAGATCTAGCTAGCTGGGAGAGGTTGTGGGATGATTTCACTCAAGAGGAAATAAGATGTCGTTCCAAAAAAGTAGGAAAACATGATGGGGATGATGAAGAGAATGTTGCTCTTGTAGCAAAGAGCAATAAAAAGTCCAGAAAGGTTCCAAGGGTGGGAACAAGAAAAAGGGTGAAGGGAAAAAGAACATGATCAAAGTCAAGTGCTTTGCATGTCACAAGATGGGGCACTAAGCAGGTCAGTGTCATAACAAGAAAACGAAACAGGTTGAAGCTTCATCGAAAGTGGAAGAGTTTTCCACTAAGTTCAAGAAGGTGTTTTCTTTATGGGTTTGTCTTTCCTCTAGTGCAACATCTATCGAAGTGTGGTATATTGATAGCGAAGCCTCCCGCCACATGATAGGTGTGCGTGAGAACTTTACAAATTTTACTGAGAGGGGTGTAAATATTGAGGTAGTGCTTGCCACTTGGTGTTGACTCCATGGTCAAGGTAGTTGGGATTGGGACAATAGCCTTTCAGAGGGAGTCACAACCTCCCATGTTAGTGAGAGATGTCTTATATGTTCTGGACTTGAAAAAGAACCCGATATAATTTTATACCATTGAGGACAAGGGATATGAGGTAGTGTTTCGTGATGGACATGTGCTCATGTATCCCAAGGGATCTAGCATCACTTCGGCTAAAGTCATTGGGATTATACATGAGAAGCTATACAAGCTTATGTTTCATCCAGCTAGAGCATTGAGACACATTACCAACAACAATTAATTATGTGATCTATGGCATAGGAGGATGGCCCATTTGCACCACGGGGCTCCGAGAGTATTGAGAGAGATTGTTATTGGGGTACTAGATTTCAATATTGAGCACCAACACGTGTGCAAGGGGTGTGCACTAGGGAAATACACCAAGATTTATTTTCCAAGCAGTGACAACCAAGTAGCAAGTATACTTGATTTGATAGATTATAATGTATGTGATCCGATGTCTTTTGTCTCATTGAGTGGATATGAGTACTATGTCACATTTATCGATGGATTTTCCAGGAAGACCTAGATTTTCTTCATGAATACCAAAGGACGAGTCTTCAAGCGGTTCCAAGAGTTGAAAGCACTTGTGGAGAACCAAACAGGTAATAAAATCAAGGTGTTGAGGTCAGACAATGGGGGTGAGTATAAGTCCAATGATTTCAATGAGTTATGTGCAAAAGAAGGCATTCAAAGAGAGTTGACAATTCCTTACAACCCCCAACAAAATGGTGTGGTAGAAAGGAAGAACATGACCATATCTGGGGCTGCGAGTGCCATGCTACATGATCGAGGGTTACCATTTTTTCTTTGGGCCGAGGCATGCAACACTGCAGTTTATCTGCAAAACAAGAGTCCACACAAAGTATTGGGGAACAAGAATCCCGAGGAGGCTTTCTCTAGAAAGAATCCCGAGGTTGGACACTTTAGGATCTTTGGGTGTATGATTTATTCACATGTCCCTTCAGAGAAGAGGACAAATCTAGAACCCAAAACATAAAAGGTATTTTTATTGGGTATAGAGAGACCTTAAAGGATTTTCTCATATACATTCCCTCCTTGAGGAAGAGATTTGTGAGGCAGGATATGATATTTGAGGAGGACAAAGCCTTTAGGACATAGTGAGGTTTTGAGCAGGGGGAGCAAAAGACTCCTCAGCTTCAGGTGAGCTCACCGCAGGGTGTAAGATCATAGAGTTCAAGATCACCAGTTTCAGGGGTGATGGGTTCACATATGATAGGGTCACAAGTAATAGATCCCTAGGGTGCAAGTTCCTAGGTTACTAGTTCACAGATGACCACTGATACATATTCTTTAGGTACATAGTCTTTAGTTGATAGGTATGAGGAGGAGGGTTCCCCTCCATAGGAGATGACTGAAGGGAAGGGGAAGCCAAAATGGTTTCAAGACACTTTGAAGGAAGTTTAGGAATCTGTGGAGAATCTCAAGAGGGTTGTTAGGGAGAGCAAGGTGGCAGAGAGGTTTTGTAGCTATTTAGCTATGGCGAGCAACATCAATGAGTCCTAGCCTTCCACTTTTGAGGAGGTAGTATACTGATAGGTTTGGAAGGATACCATGGTGGAAGAGTACAATTCCATCATGAAGAATGATGTGTGGGAGGTTGTTCCGAGATCTGAGGGGAAGTCAGTGGTGACTTCCAGGTGGCTCTATAATATCAAGCATGCAGCGGATAGAAACATTGAGAAGTAAAAGGCTCGGTTTGTGGCTAGAGGGTTCTCACAGATAGATGGAGTTGATTATGATGAGACCTTCGCATTAGTTGCTAGATATATTTCAATCAGGGCAGTGATATCCATTGCAACATAGATGGGTTGAAATATCCACCAGATGGATATAAAAACCACATTTCTGAATGGAATCATACAGAAGGAGGTGTACATTGAGCATCCACAGGGCTTTCAGGGGCATGGTAGAGAATCTCATGTGTGAAGATTGAAAAAGGTGTTATATATTATGAAGCAAGCTCCCAGAGCTTGGTATTCGAGGATTGATACCTACGTGCAGTAGATGGGTTTTGAGAAGAGTGAGGTGGATACAAACCTTTACTATGTTGTGGTTAGCAAGGATCCTCTTATTCTTGTGCTATATGTTGATTATATTTTCATTACACGGGCATAGAGAATCATAGTTGGTTGTAAGAAAAGTCTTGCTTCAGAGTTTGAGATGAAAGATATTGGATTGATGCATTATTTCTTGGGATTGGAGGTTTGGCATGAACCATGACATGTTTTTCTGGTTTAGGGAATGTATGCGATTGACATTCTGAAGAGATTTCAACTAGAATATTTTAGGCCTATGTAAACACTCATGATTACCAACTGGAAGAACCTTAATGATTCTAAGTCCGAGTTGGTTGATCCCATTGATCCGTAGGATCTTTTAATGACTATGGTTGAGTTTTAATTTTGCATGTGTTAATTAACCATTTGAGAAACTTAATGAAAGAATGAGGAAAAGAGAGGAATTATGACAACCATA
>JZKD02S2291764.1:796200-807106 GCA_000966675.3 Picea glauca
TTAAGTCACACCCGTGGGCCGAGCGGTTAGCCCGGTCCTGCCAATCCATTGCCCGAAGAATAGGTCCGGGGTTCGACCCCGGTGAACCCATATAAATTTTGTATAAACCATCAACCAACCACAGGGTGCCACGTGGTAGCCCATGACTGGGCCACGTGGCACCTCAACAACCAATAGAAGTCTGCCATGCATCAATCGCTGAATGGTCCACCAGTCTGGCACGTACCCTGCCACCGTACCTGCCCTGTCAGCTGCTGACATCATCCCATGCCACGTGTCACCCTTATAGTGGTGACACATGTCACCCATAGATTGGTCCAATTGTCTACCCATATGCCACATCAACCTGCCACGTGTCATCTTCAGGAGTTTCCATGTCACCTGTACGGCCGTACGGTCTGTACAGTCAACATGCCACGTGGCACTGTACAGACTGTATAGTCATCCCCTTTTTTTTCCTGTTTGGGTTTTCGGACAGAACGCGATATCTTTCGCATACGGAGCCTGTTTGACGAAGTAAATATATGGACAAAATCAGGAAGACGAGACGGACGCAATGACACTGGTTTCGTCGGATTCCGAGCACTTTCATTTTTGAGCCTTTTTGAGCCCTATCAGGCTTCTGGATCCGATTCTGGATCACCCATGATATATTGTCAGTTCATAGGCTCATTGATGTATTTGGTCAACACCATGCTAGATATTTGTTTTTTTGTCAACAATATCAGTCAGTTTATGGTGGATCCTAGGAGAGTGCATTGGATGGCAACAAAACATGTGTGCATGTATCTATAGGGCATAAGGGATTATGGTTTAGACTATGTGAGAGGGGATGGATCCAATTTTATATGCTACACAGACTTAGATTGGGAAGGATGTGTTGTTGATAGGAAAAGTACTTCAGGGTGTTGTTTCAGATTGGGTTCAAAATTTGTGTCGTGGTTTAGTTGGAAGCAAAAGTCAGTGGCATTGAGTTTTGCTGAGGCATAGTACATGGCAGCCAGTTAGGCCATTTATGGGGCCATATGGCTTCACAAGTTGTTGGTTGGCTTATTTGGTCAGTAGTTGAGGCCTACTGTGATTTACCGTGACAATCAAATATGCATACAACTCTCAGAGAATCCGGTTTTTCATGATAGGTCAAAACATATTGAGATCAAATATCACTTCATCCAAGACTACATTCATAGAAGGGAAGTTGAGCTTCAATACATATCCACAGATAAGCAGGTCGCAAACATTCTCATGAAGTCTTTGGGGAGAGCCAAATTTGTCTACTTTAGAGATAAGTTGGGAGTGGTGAGTAACACCTTCCTCGGTAAGAGGGAGTGTTAAAAATTTGTACCTCAGATAAGAGTTCTCCTTATAGACTTGGTGTCTAGCATAAGGGGAAGTGTCCAAAAGTGACCCTAAGAAATTAAATTTATAAGATATAAAGTTATAGTGACTTTTTGGAGCATATTAAATGAAAAAGTGACTTAAGTGACTTAAGTTGTGATAAAGGGACTTTATATCACAACCATTGATCTATATGACCTAGGATTTAATCTCAGCCATTAGATCTTAGGTTTAGGTCATTTTCATTAAGATGAACAAAAAGGGAGTTAAATGGGCAAGAGGCACCATTATTTTCTTCATGAGCATTGAAGAGAGAAAGAGAGAGAGCAAGAGAGATCTGAGGAGAAGTGTGAGTTATTGCAACAAAAGGTTGGTGCAAATCCAAAGGATATTTTGGGCACACAAATCGAGGAGCGATTCATGTTGATGTTTTGGTAGATGTGGGAGGTATCAACCTTCATGGATAAACCTTTGACTAGAATAGAATATTCCAGAAGCAAGAGAAAACCTAAATAGATGTGTGAAAACACTGGAAGACAAGTCAGCTCAACAGAATAAGTAATATTGAAGTATTATATGCATAAAAGGATAGGTTGTCCCAACTTGAAGAGACACATGTTCACCTGGCCAGATTAGTATAAATAGGAGGCACTCCAGCTCATTTGTACACACACTCAGTCATCCAGAAGCAAGGTGCAAGTGTTGAGGAGGAGCTGCAGGTGTGCAGTAATTCCCTGCTCAGTCTTTTTGGTACTATATCTTGTGTGCTACCTCTAGAGAAGGTGCACTACCCTGGTTTATCTGTTGGTTCTAGTGAGGCTTCTCTCTTTCAAAGGTTAAGGTGTTGGGAGGTGGCTGTGTGCCTATGGTTGGGTAGCAATGGTGTAGCATTGGTTATGGTTAAACGAGCACAATATTCTAACAGGTTATGGGCCCACACCACCTTCATAATAGTCTAATCACTAGAAGGTAGATCTGCAACTCTCTATCAAGCTCATTGTAGCACAATTGTAGTTGCAACTAGGGTTTATGATCTTGTAGTAGCAACAAAGCCTAACTTGATTGTTCATACGCTTTAAGTGAAGCATTTGTAATAACTCTTAGATATCCTAGTGTGCCCTAACCCAACGCATATCCTGGCGCCCTTGACCATAGAAAACGACAAAGTTGAATTTTGGGGTCAAATTCAATGTTTGACTAGTCAAAGTCAAGGTTTGACTGGTCAAATTCGAAATATTGGTCAAGGCCAAATTCAAAGACAATCATGACTTCCTCCATGAAATCAGAGTGATGCAACAGAAGCATGGTCTCTTAGTAGAGCATGGAAGACAATGATTGACATCATCCTTGCAAAGAATAAAGGGAAAAATTATGGAACCACAGACTTAAGAGAAGGCGTCAAAGGATGAAGAGTTTGATTTTTTGAGGTTCCAAGCACATGAACGTGGAGTAGGTGAAACAATAAAAAGCAACAACTGTAGATTTGAATCTATGGAAAGAGAAGGGATCTTTTGTCCACGAAGCAAACATAGAGCCAGAAAGATCTTAGATCTAATACATTTAGAGGAACACCACACTCTCTAGGTTGGAAAGAATACTTGTCTGAGAAGAAAAGAAACTCAAGTGGAACAATAGCTAGACTCCTGGTTTACATATTAGGTTTGATATTTTTGTTATTGCTGCTTAGGTGAGTATTGCAATCCTTTATATTTTATTAATGATAGGAACAAATGAATACTTAGTAGCATGTACTATTAATATAAATGCTTATTGTACATAATTGCAATATGAACTAACATATCCTCTAGGAGATATTTCTTGTTCTTGTTCTTAGGAAGGACACCTTGGTAATGCTATAATGAATTACCATGAAATTAATATGTTCTTATACAAAATGTTGTTATATTGGAAATACATTTTCTCTTGTTGTTCATGTTTCGGGCAGGTTATCCTACATATTCAGGGAAGGTTACGTCATGAAAACAAGACTTGAAAGGACTCAGAGGGAATAAAACTTAAGAGGGAGTCAATGATCAGGAAGAAGCAAGTTTTCGTGACACTTTGTAGGATGAATAGGGGCATGCAGTAGATGGAAGCATGGTTCAATGATTCTCTCAGTTTGAAGGAGTTGATGGAAAAAAATAAAAAAAAGGATCTTGTAGGCCTTTAGTGCCAAGTTGTAGGATTCGTGTCGAGTTGTAGCCCTTTGTGCTGAGTTGTAGGCCTTGTGCCAAGTTGTAGGCTTCATGTTGAGTTGTAGGCCTTGTGTCCAGTTGTAGGCTTCATGCCAAGTTCTAGACTTCATGCCGAGTTGTACGCCTTGTGTCAAGTTGTAGGCTTTATGCCGAGCTGTAGGATACTCTAGTGAGATGGTCTGGTATGTCGAGTTGTTGCTACACCAATGAGACAATCTGGTATGCTAGTGGCGTAGTCGAGAACTTGTAAAACTGTGATGGTGTTGCTCGCAATATGATCTGGGCGATCATGAGATAACACGTGTAGCTCTAGTGATGCTACCGGTCTACAAGAACATGTAGGTCTTTCCCATGCCATGTGAGATAGATGGATATTGATGATAGTAACGATGATACTCACGACATGGGTGTAGCCATGGGTGAGCACGTCATGCGAGTGTAGCCCATGACGATGATGGTGCCACACACTATGAGGTGTATCTCTAGTGTTCTCTAGTGGGTTGTGGCCCCTAGATGAGATTGACAGGTCCACATGGGTGTAGCCATGTGTGACATAATGACGCAGACCCCCTACCTCGGTAGGGTCCGCTGACCTCCCAGTCAAGGATTGCACTAACTCTTTGAGCTGAAGCAGCTCTTCAACTCCCTGTTGGAATCTCCACAACCAATATCCACAGGTCCTTTTCTATGTTCCGCCCGCACAAACAAGCACCCGGTGCAAGCTTCTCTCACTCCACGTGACCACCGACATGACCACAGACTTAACCCCAAAAGGTGGGTCGTGTTTCGCGATTTCAGGACTTCCATTGAGTGTCACCCCGACTCCTCCGATTCTTGAAACCCCGAAATGGGCTAACGGTCCCTAGCTCCTCCCTTTAATTCTTCACTAGTGTGACTTTTGACTGTAATCTGGGGCCCTACTTTCGAGCGCGTTGGGATTTCGCGTGTCGGGGGTTTACGAAGTGGTTCATCTCCATTCTCCCGAGGTCCAAACTCTCGATACTTCAGATCTGATGGCCCAGATCCTTCCTCGATCTGACTGCTCAGATCAAGTCACGTCCACTCCCGACTCCCGAAATGCTGATTGTTACACATTATTTTGGTCACCCTAGTGATGTTCTACAAACATGTGTTCAGGCTCTCAAACAAAACTTTTGCATGAGAAAAGTAATTGGTTTCTCCCTCCACAAAACTTGTTTATAGAAGTACTTCGCAAGCTAAGAGTAATACACGGTGCATAAATGCCTGATTTTCGCACACTGCCCTTAACCTATCATGCAGAGTTTCTGCATGCTACTCTATTGACAGGGTGCTTCGACGTTTTAAGACTAAGAAAAGGGATGAAGTTCACAAAGGTTCTAGAAGGGAATCTTCTAGAATATGAGGTGGCATTCGTATGGTTGGGGTCCTACTGGCTTCTCTGATTTGGTGGGATCATCCTGATCTCTTTAACGACCTCTCTTCCTCCTATATAATGATGGATCTCTCATGGAAAAGGTTAAGCAAAAGCATTAAGCAAGAGCAAGTAAGGAATGATTAAGGTTGAATAAGCTGTGAATTGTGTGAGGACTCTACATCAGATGCTTAAAGGCTTCATCTTGGCTTATCAAGTTATTGTGGATCATCTTCATGCAAGCTTGGAGCAAGTGTGTGTGTCAAGAGCAAGGGCCATCGAAAGGGAACATAGTGACATCAAGGCTGTTTGGTTGTATCTTCCACTTTCTCTTAATATAATTCAGTGGCATGTTTCTTTCCCATAAAATCATTCTCATTTTATTACATGATTCCTTGATCACATGTGTAAGTCTTCATTGAATATACTATTATTGCTTTCACTTTGGTTGGTTTGTGTTTCATTGTAGGATCAATACCACAAGAGCACCAGAGTGAAGTAGGGACAACAAAGACATAAGGAAGCGATACTCAAAGGTATGTCACACATCCTTTCTTTGATAATAGATTCAATGATTGGAGCTTAGGGAAAGTGCCATGTCCTGTCGTGTTTTGTTCTAGATCTAGGTGGATCTAGGGAGATCAGTTTATGTATGCATTTACCGATATATCTAATAAAAAAATTGGCGACTCCATTGGGGATACGACTTGTTTTTGGTTTTTTGCCGTCCATTTTCCCTTAGCCTATCTTTTTTCATTTTGTTGCAGTCTATGAGTCTGTAAAGGATCAATCCAAACTCTTTGGTCTTGAAAGTTTCCTAAATTTTTTTACCCTCTTTCCAATTTTCTTGTGTTTACAGACGTTTATGCACTGTACTCTATATGTCACCTATGGAAACTTTAGATTGTCACACCCTAACTACTTAGGCTAGTGCGTAATTTCTGCACCCTACCCATTGCTAGCCTGTAGAAACTGGTGATTTCCACACTGTTGTTATCGGATAAATCGGTAGGTGCGGACACTAACTGAACTCCCTAGATCCACCTAGATCTAGAACAAAACACACCAGAACATGACACTTTCCTTAAGTTTTAAATATTGAATTTACTAACTAAAGAGGGATAGGTGACATACCGTTTAAATGCCACTTCCTCTCACCATCGCCATCCTGGCTCCATTCCAACGCTCATACAATGATGATTCTGCAAAAGAACACAACCAACCAAAGTGATAGTAATAACATGAACTCAATATAAACCTATGTATGTGATCAAGGAATCATACAATAAAACACAACAAGATTTATAAAAAAGAATCATATTACTGTATCATATTAAATGTGAAAGAGAGATTACAATCATGGCCTTGATGTCGTAAGGTCCCTTCCAACTATCCTTCGTTCCCCACACACTTCCACTCCAAGAATTTTGAGAGCATAGATCTGATAATATTCATAATCTATCTTGACAAAGTGGCTCATCTAGCCAAGCTAAAGCTCAAAAGCTAATCTCATCCAAGCCTCAAAATCGAAAGATAACTTTCTCCATGAGAGCTCCTCTCCTTTTATAAGTTGAAGAGGATAAGGTGAGGGGGTTAGGATGATCCCACCAAATCATGAAAGCGAGTAATATCCAAACCATTCGGATGCCACCTCACGATGGAAGTTTCTCCTTCTAGAAACATCGAGAAGATGCTCATTTTTCCCACGTATAAGCATTCTCGCACCCTGCTTATAGATCAACCTGCGAACCTCTCACAACCCAGCTATGGTGCAGCCTACGATAATTAGGCATTCTCGCACCCTAGCCATAGTGCAACATGCAAAAATCATCTTTAATAGGATTTTCATAAAGGAAAATGCAACTTCTTTTCTCAAGAAAAGTTCTTCTCCCTTCTTTCTTCAGGAACTCAGGCCACTAACCCCTCTGAAGACTACATATAGGTTTACATCATTAATGGTCATAGGGATGATGAAAATAATGTGTAACAGAGAGATCCCTAAAGTATGAAGGTAGAATAGAGTGATAGCTGAAATACTTTGTCGAGTGTGTGTAGGGAACAAGGAAAAGTCGGTCGGAAACCTGCCAACAAACAAGGAAATATAGTACAATAATATATCATCACTGAGGTAGGCATTCCCATACTCAGAATACAAATGACTAAAAGCATAAATGCCGACATGCAAAGATCCATGTCAAGTAAGACAAGGTCATGGCCACCAAACATATACCGTGGATCCATGCCATTATGAATCAAATCTTAACATAGCCACCAAAAATACACCGTGGATCTATGTGTTAAATATTCAAATTTGAACATAGCCACCATACATACAATGTGGATCTATACAACAGTACAAACTGAATATACTCCAATACAACTTGAATCTGTCAGAAAAGATCCAAGGTCTTCATCTCCACCACTCTATAGTACGAATCTAACCATGTGAATACATGTGTCGAAGTCGAACATGGTAGAAACCACTTGATTACCGATCGTTAGTGAATACCGTTAACAAGTGCGAGAGAAATCACCATGTCAATGACTCCCAAGTTACACTAGTACAATCCAATGAATGTGAATTAATAAGTTGAAGTTGAACACTCAGTGGAATCTTCCGATCAGAGGTCAATAATGAAAACCCACTATCGAAAGCAAGGAAACCTGCCATTGAGGCATGCAAGTTCCAAGGTACTAATTAGTTTCTAAGTCTAATTCCTGGATAACGAGTTGAAGTCGACAAGAAAAGACTCATCATAGGAGGGCCTTAATGTATCCCCCATCAATGACATGAAACAAGTAACAAGATTTGATGTAGATTAGAGTAACAAGTGATTCAGGACCGACTCAGGGATGGCCGACGCAATAGAAGGCTTTAAGGACTGCAGAAATGACCGACGCAATAGAAGGCTTTAAGGACTGCAGAAATGACCGACGCAATAGAAGGCTTTAAGGACTGCAGAAATGATTGACGCAATAGAAGGCTTTTCGGGTTGGACATCTTTTTGAACATATTGACGACACAACAACTGTCTTGGGAACATTGACTCAACAACAAGGATCACATGCCGATTTGTAATCTTATAAAGGAGTATGATCAAGAGACAAGTGGATTTTCCAACCTAGACACAAGGTAAGTGAAAGGGTGTTATTCTCAAAAGCGACTCTTCCATGGAATACAGGTTTAGACATATTTCTTTCCAAATTTTTTCCCCCACCATTTCTGGCGAGTACCTCTTTATTTTTACGCAAGCTTGAGGAGGATAACATATGCTTGTAATGTAAGCTCATCCTTTGGACGAGTCCCTCAAAGTATGTTTAATAAACCCTAGGAAGGAGTGGTTCGGTCCCACATGGGCATTTCAATGTTTGTTTTATGAGTCCAAAGAAAGAAAACTCAGGGGTTTTTCATGTTTTGAGAGTCTGAAAAACACTTAAAGAGAACTCTCTCAGTTCCTTTTTCGTAAATTAGTTTGACGAGACCGAAAAAGTGATAAACTATCGCTCACCAAACGTTTTCTTCAAATACTTTTATGAGCGTGAAAAGAACAAGATCACTCGGCAATCTTTTCGTTTTTATGGAGCGTGAAAAGAGCTTAAAGGACACTCCCTTGCATTCGTCATTTTCGTGTTACCATGACGAGTACGAAAATACGAGAAAAATTGTACTCGGTTACGTTCTCATTGATTTACGAGCACGAGAAAGAGCAAAGACTAAGCTTGGTAACTTATTCTCATGTATTTACGAGCATGAGAAAGAATAAAAACTAAGCTCGGGATTGTTTTCATTTTTGCGCAAGCTTTAAAACAAAACAAAACTATGCTTGGACCTGGTTTCATTTTTTACACAAGCTTAAACCAGAGGAAACTATGCTTGAGGTAAGTGGTTTCATTTTACACAAGCTTGAACCATAGAAAACTATGCTTGCGACTTCCCAATGCATAACACAGAGATGGTTGGTACTTAGCCCCCAACTTAAGAAGCTAGTAGTTTAACTTCAGCATGAAGTCCAAAGGCCGAAGCAAAATTCCCCCCAAGCTTCATTTCATTCAACTGCAAAGGCGAATGAAATGAAGCTTTAAATACTAGACGAGGGACTTGACTCGAATAGAGAGGGGGAAAACTATTTCATTTTTTAACGAGCTTGACACAGAAACAAGAACTATGCTCGTAACCTCTGTTTCATTTTTTAATGAGGTTTCCACAGAGATGAAAAAACTATCCTCGTAACCTCTGTTTCATTTTTTTAACGAGGTTTCCACAAAGACGAAAAAACTATGCTCGTAACAGGTTTCATTTTTTAACGAGCTTGAAATCAAAAAACAATGCTCAAGGCTGGTTTCATTTTTAAATGAGCTTGAAATAAGAAAATCATGCTCAAAGACCTCTGTTTCATTTTTTAATGAGGTTGCCTCAGAGATGCAAAAACTATCCTCGATGTCTTCTTGATCATGGATTCTAAGAGTACAATGCTCCGGAAGGACACCATGTCAAGGGATAAAACTCGGTCATGGCTTCCAAGAGGTCTTCGCTGGAAGGAAGAAACACACTCTGGAAGGACACCATGTCGAGGGTCGCGACATGAGTAAAGAGATCAGGCTCTAACAATCCTATTGAAGAGATCACCATGCCAACTACTAGATCTAAGTCATCAGAAGTTGAAGCCATGGGCGACAAAGCCACATAATTGACCTGTGGTGGGGGTGATATCGTCTGCATATAAGAACCATTCAGGGAGGCAATCCAGTCGGGGTCAATGAATGAAAGTTGATCAACAGTCACAACTCATCCATCATGAGGGAAATATATCACACGAAAAAGAGTAGACACAATAGCTTTCATGGCATAGACATAATCTCGCCCAAGGAGTAAAGAAAAATCCAAGGGGTCTTGGATGACCATAACATAAATAAAGACAATTTTCCCTCCCAAAGTTACAGGAAACTGAGGAAGGGTCCCTAAAGGTTGACCGGTTCTTTTGTTAAAAGCTAACAAATTCTGCGTAACTGGGGCAAGTTGAGGACAACCCAAAGCTTGCCAAGCAAAAGAGGACAAAATGCTAATGGACACACCTACATCTATCAACGTTTGAGGAACGTCCTGACCACAAACTTGCACTATAATCTAGAAAGGAATGTGAGAGGGAAGATGAAGTCCAGTTAACACATCCCAATTAAAAAGTATGACCTCATTACTTGGAGGGGGTTCCACAGGAGAAGGAGGAATAGCTCTCGGCATGGTAGATTTTGTATCAACGAGAAAAACATGGACAATATCGGGTTTACTCTCGAGCGAGAGAGTAGGATCGACCGATGACGAGATTGAATCGACCACTTGGGTTGCATTCTCCAAGGGGATAATGGGATCGATCCTTGGAAAAGGATCGACCGCTTGGGTTTCACTCTCTAACAGGAGAGTGGGATCAACCGAGGATGGGATCGGATCAACCACTTGATCAACTGGAACCGGATTGAGCATTCCATCAACTACAGGTGGGTTGAGAGAAAGCTTGCGATAACCAGCTGGAAGTTGAGGCTGTGAAACAGTCATGTCTTCCAGGAATTTCGAGGCTTCTTCCATATGAGGGCAAATATGAGTTAGATGTTGCCCTTTGCATAATATACATGAGAACTTGCCTCTACTTTTCTTCTTCCCAACTATATTGTGACTAGTCGACGGGAAGTCATCAGCATGTTGTTCAGAGGCCGACGACATGGGTTGGAGAGGATTTGTAGACCATGCTTTTATAACCTTGGATATACCAAAGCAATCCTTAAGAAGATGACTACCCTTACAAAGCCTGCAAGGGTACTTGGGTTTACGAGTTTCTTGGGTGATCTTGACATCATTAACACTCCTAGCATGATTAATAGTAACTGGTTGTTTTCCAACATGTTTGATAGTGGTTGGAGGTTTTGACCCTTGTTTATCTTTCTTCTTCTTAATCTTTCTTTTCTTCTTCTTCTTATTCACCGGGTT
>JZKD02S2291764.1:809054-837633 GCA_000966675.3 Picea glauca
GAGGAGGTTAGGATGATCCCACCAAATCATGAAAGCGAGTAAGATCCAAACCATTTGGATGCCACCTCACGATGGAAGTTTCTCCTTCTAGAAGCATCGAGAAGATGCTCATTTTCCCCACATACGAGCATTCTCGCACCTTGCTAACCTCTCGCAACCCAGCTATGGTGCAGCCTGCGAGAATTAGGCATTCTCACACCCTAGCCATAGTGCAGCATGCAAAAATCATCTTTAATAGGGTTTTCATAAAGGAAAATGCAACTTCTTTTCTCATTAAAAGTTCTTCTCCCTTCTTTCTTCAGGAACTCGGGCCACTGACCCCTCTAAAGACTACATATAGGTTTACATCATTAACGGTCATAGGGATGACGAAAATAATGTGTAACAATTGTAACCTATTGTTGGCCTGCGACGATGTCTGTAAATTTTTTTGGATTGGGTCTTGATTGCCTTTTGATGCCCAATATTTCCTTGATCACCTGGTGGGGACTTTTGAGGTTAGTATTTGATTGATTGTTGAATTTAAAACTTGCTTTTTGATTGGTTTTCAAAGATTGCGAACCCTTCTTTATCATTTTGTAAGTTTTTGCTTCTTGATTTTTATCAACAAGGATATAATCTCTGATCGTAGATCTGGGTGCTTGATTGATTAAAAGTCTTTCATCTGAGTCTTTTGGATTATTTCACATTTTTTGGATTGCTTGTTGATTTGAAAGCTATTGCTTGTTTGCATTTGATAAACACTTTCTTGTCATCTGTGTTTTTATCTTCATTGAAAGTTTGATTTAGGTTTCTATTGAGTGTATCTATTTGCTTTGATTACATTTCCTTTCTTTAGTATACCTCATATCTGGCTTCAGAAAGGAAAATTAAAGTCATTCATTCTTTTTAAGTAATCATTCATAAAAAATCTTTGCATTCAAAACTGAAAGAGAAGAAATTGAGAAATTTCATTGCTTATGATTGTTTGGAATTGTAGTTCATTCAAGAAAATAAATTATATTTCGTAGCTTTCGTGTTTCCAGAAAGATATCTTCTCCCTATTGTAGATATAATTCATTGAATGGAAGATTGCATCATTCATATCTATTTGCATATTATTGGATCAAGGTTTCTCACAACATTGGTTTCATCTCCACCTCCCTCTTGAGTAAACAACAGCCTCTAAAAGACATTGCGTAATTTAAAAATTTAATTTGTAACTTTTACTTTCTAGGGATCTTTTACACCAACATTAGCTAGGCTAGTGCTTTGGGATAGGCTGTGAGACACACTCTCCAAAGCAAAAAACACACAATAACATCTTGTGATAGGGAGTGTTCAAATCCATTTGCAACATTTTATCCTAGGAATCCCTTCTCACACAAGGGTCAAACCTGAGGTCGCATTGAGACGAGCAAAGTTACTCACCATTCTTTGTTGGTCTTGGTGTAGAGATTGCATGTATTATGGGGGTCACTTGAAGGTATACCCACAATGATGAGTGGAAGCCTCTCAAGTTGATTTCGGGTAAGATACCCTACCTTTGTGTGTGGATCAGACTGTCGACTGTTTCCCCAGGCATCGTTGTTGTTCTTAGTAGCCTTAGTTGCCTATCTTTTTAGGGTCTTACACGAGGTGACTGTGGAGGGGCAAGTCTTCATCGTACCTGTAATTGACTTTGGCCAGACTCACTCGGGCTCCTTGGAGGGTATACCCATGAGTATGTGTGGGAGATTGCACCAGGGTGTAAGTCCGTTAAGCAGGTCGTCGATGTAACTTTTCCACCCACTCTATCCCAACCCCTTCTTGTCTTGACTTCGCGACGTTGGATTTCTTCATCAACTAGTGACTTCGAAATAATAAGGTTTATTTGCTTGGTTTGATTCCTAGATTTTATTAGCGAGTGTTGTTTGTTTTCGTAGTTGGCCATAGATATTTTGCGTAAAATATTTGGCCCAGCCAACATCGAGTCTCCACACCGTTCGCGTAAGGTCCAGGGACTTCGTCCCGAAAATATGGAGGATTATCCCCTACCCCCTCATTCATCGGAGGGCTCTCCTCAACAAAGCGAGGTCCAAGACATTGTAACCTCACAAAAGGAAGGTTTCGCCTCTTTAGAAAGTTTTTGAATTGTTTCTGATTCTCTAGAGTCTTTCTGCATTCCTCATGGAAATGAGAGACGTATTCAGACCCCATTCAGACCCTAGAGTTGGGGACCCTCTTTGGACTACCGACATATTTATAAGCCCACCTCGCACGGTGTAGGACCTTTACGGCTCAGGGGAAAGTGTTGATATACCTGTCGTATCACAAATACCCGAAGTGTCTGCTACCTACACGGTGCCACCAAACCACTTTTCTGGTGCAACCAGCCATATCACCGTTGTTCCAGACACATAGTCTGTTGGTCCTAGTTCGACTTTTTCTTTCCAGATGGCCCATTCTACTATGGTCCCACACGTTACGACTATTCCTACCAAGAATGTGGTGGTTAACCAAGATCCCATTGGCACACCACTCTCATCTAGACCTATCCCATCACTCCCTCCTGGGTATCACGCTTTGAATCCTTACACTGCTATCCCTACCCAAGTTCCATCCAGAGTTTCTAGACTTTTTGTTCCACCTTGGTACAATGTTCCTACCAGTTTTGTTCCTACACCTTCCCAGGTCCTCTTTGGAGGGTCTTATCCACCTTTTCCTGGGGGATTTGGCCATAGTGGCTCCAATTCAATTGGAATCACCCATCATCTGTTCACTTTTGGTTACCAGATTTCCATTGGAGGGAAATCTAACGTTGGGGGGTATCCTCCACTTGGAGGACAACCTCAGGTTGGACTCTACAACCCACTGTATGGACATAACACATTTGGATCACTATCCCACCTTTGGAATCTCCTTGCCTAAGGAAATCCACAATCATCTGGGGGGAAACAGCTTCAAAGCAACCCTTTTATACTCCCTCAGTCGAGCCAGCCATATCCAGGTTCTCTAGGCTCCACTTGGGGTCCACATGTTCAATCTAGTGTCCCTTTTCAAGGGAACATTCCCAACCAACCCAACCCTATGGGCTACATGCCTCCACATCCTCGACAGAATCTGTCAAGACACTCCACGTACATGCAGACTGCTTATGGTCCTACTGGTATACTGACAAGACTTCCTCCCCAAAGTCACCAGTACCCTCAAGTGAATAGACAACTTCCTTTTCTAGCCACTTGGGATCTACCTGAATTGTTTAGGATCTTGAATGATCCTATCTTACATTCTCCCCATTGGCCCATCATACCATCCAAGCTACCGCCCAACATTCCCAAATTCGACGGTAAACCGGGAGAAGACCCAAACAACCATGTCATGACTTTTAACCTTGGGTGCTCGTCCATCTCCTTGATGGACGGATCCATTCGCTTACGACTCTTCCAACAAGCTCTCACGGGTTCAGCTGCAAAGTGGTACATAGAATTACCACGAGGCTTCTTTAATGACTTCAACACTCTCGCCATGGATTTTCTCACACATTACCAATTGACCATCCGCTATGAGACAGGAACCGAGATTTTGAGTTCCTTTAAGCAATCTTCAGCCACTCATATTTATGATCACATCCATGAGTGGAGACGAAGACGACGTTTGATCAAACTCGACCTTCCTGATCAGTTATTGGCTGAATGATTCACTAAAGCATTCGTGAATGAAATCTCCCACGATATTTCCATGGGTAGCGTTGTCACTGAAGAGCAGGCGATTAGTCGCGCTCAGTACCTAGATCTCATTTATTCGCAAACAAACACTCTTTATGACTTGCTCCTTGATGCTCCTCGCCCTTCTACCACCGCTACCTCAACAACCCCAACAACTTCTCATGTTGTTGATGGTGTGATTAGCACCTTCCATGCTGATGCTAAATCCACATCGGCCACTCACACCAATCCCAAATATCCTGCTTCTAATGTTCAAAGTGCTTCAACTCCTACTCCTTCCACCGACAAAACTTCTGAGGTTAACTCTGTTCACTCCACCCCTTCCAACAAAAATAAGTCTAAAAAAAGAAAGGGTAAGAATAAGGAGGATAGAAATAATAATCTGCAATCCGATAAAACCAAGACCCAGTCTGCTGATGACAAGGATAAGCGTAAACCTCGATATCCTTACCTTATCTGTGGTGATGATCACTACACGAAAGATCGTCCAAGACGCGTTGAGGTCACTAAGTTCCTTCAAGGGACTGGAAAACCTCCCACACCTGCTATTTTGTCACAACCTTTCCCTTCTCAACAACAGGCACAATTGGTCATCCACGACCAACCCTCTCCTTCCACCACTTCATATGTCCTTATGTGTATTGGTAATTCTACCAAGAACGACGTTGCCATCACCACTCAAACAAAAGATTATTCTCCTTCAAAGGAGAAAGTTGATGATTTACCACCTTCGTTGGTTCAACTGCCTCCTTCAAATTCACCTCCCAACGATCCTCTTCATCTCGAACGATCGAGTCCTGATACAGTTCTCCTCCCTCCTCCAAAGGGCGTTGTTCAAAATTCTGCCTTCAATCTTCATGCACATGCTGCTCAAAACTACAGTATTGTAGAAGATCTTGCGTAAGCACCCTTTGCAATGTCAGCTCTTGAAGTCCTTCAAAGTTGTCCCACTCAACGAAAGGCATTGTTAAAGGCCATTGGTGGAATTGATCCCACATATACGAATTTGATACTCTTTTACTTGGAAGATCACATTGCACAACTACCTCCTCAGTTAGCATTTCAAATTCAATTTGTTGTCGAGAACAAGAACATCTGTAGAAATGTTATCAACGAGGGAACCTCAACGCGCGTCATGTCTGTTGCTTGTTGGAAAGCCATTGGCTCTCCCCCCCTCACCGAATCACACAATACACTTAAGGCTTTCAATGGTTCTGGTTTTAAACCCTACGATGTTCTTCCCTTGTTGTCTATTACGTTGGAAGGCAAATCGGTGAACGTAGAGGTCGAGGTCTTTGATGCACCTCTTGAATATATCCTCTTACTTGGCTGTAGTTGGATTGATTCCATGTGTGTTGTCATGTCAACCCTTTTCCATGTATTACGTTTCCCACATCAAGGAAAAGTCATTACGGTTGACCAACTGGCCTTTTTAAACTCTGATTTTTGTACTAGCAACGTACCCTTTATCTCGAAGACACCTCCTGGGTATGAGAATGTCGGTGTGGGTCTCCTGAAAGATTCCACTTTAATGGGTACCTTGCCAATACCACCACCCGATATTCCACCTCCTTTTGTCACCTCAATCAACATTATTTCCACCTCCGTCCATGAAACCCCCACATCTCATGACCCGTGGATAGTACCTGACCCCGGTGACTATCTTCACTATGGCAAACAAATGCCTTTAAGCCCGGTTGAATCCACTTATCAATCCATTGAATCAACAACCCCTTCTCCTCCCTCTCTTGGTGATTCATCTCCCGATCCGTTTCACGTAATATTTCCTACGGACGAGATGATCATGATAGTTATTTCCATGGAAGAGACCCTATGGGACGATGGACATCATCATTCCATTCTCTTCCTGGAGCAACATACCATAGAGAGTTACCAATGGATTTCAACTCTGTCGACCGTTGTTGTAATTTCCTCTATCCCTGAGTTAACACACGATGTGCTTTATGAAGGGAACCTGAGTAACATTTCACGCGTCATTCCTCTTGACATATCCATTAAACCTGGAGTCGTCGAAAATGTTCACATCGGAGCCGCATGTTCCGATGATGAAGTCATCACTTATAAATCTATTTTTCAAGAATTATGTGACGTTTTCGCTTGGACTTATGAAGTTATGTTGGGTATTGATCCTGATATCGTTGTACATAAAATTAATACCTACCCGGACGCTAAACCTGTTCGGTAGAGACTTCACCCAGTCCAATCTCATAAATCCGCCGCTATCAAGCTTGAAGTCGAAAAACTTTTTAAAGCCAACTTTATCTATCTTGTGGCTTTAACGGATTGGGTATCCAATCTAGTTCTGGTCAATAAAAAACAAGGCACAATTCGTGTATGTGTCGATTATAGGGATAATAATAAAGCTTGTCCTAAGGACAATTATCCAACCCCCCGCGTTGACCAGATTGTTGACAATTGCGCCGAGAGTGAAATATTCTCTTTAATGGACTGTTTCTTCGACTATAATCAGATTAATATTTTGCCCACAGATCAACACAAGACCACTTTCATCTGTTCTTGGGGTACCTTTGCCTATCGGAAACTACCTTTCGGTTTAAAGAATGCTGGAGCGAATTTTCAACACGCTATGTCTTATGCTTTTCATGATATCAAGCACATCATACAACCGTTTCTCGATGATCTACCGTCCCATTCCATGCACTGCCAAGATCACTCGACCCATCTCCAACCCATTTTCATTCGATGTCGTTACTATCGTATCCGTTTAAACCCACACAAATGTGTTTTTTGTGTGGAGTCCGACCGACTTCTGGGTTTTATTGTGTCACTTCACGGAATTAGGGTGGACCCTTTGAAGGTTGAGGCTATCCTTAATCTACCTACTCCTTCTACACTTCGCCAGCTCTAAAGTTTGCAAGTGAAGGCAAACTTTTTGCGTCGATTCATCCCCAATTACGCTGAGTTAAGATTAGGGTTTACTCGACTATTGAAGAAGGGTTACGAGTTCATATGGAACGAAACTGTCGACAAAGCCTTCGAAGATTTGAAACTTTCCCTAACCCGTACACCACTGCTTTTCCCACCCGATTATAGTCGAGACTATTTCCTCTACCTCGCTGCTCTGGACTCTACCATTGCCATGGTTTTAGTCCAAGAGGATGATTCGCACGACGAACATGTAATTTATTATTTGAGTCGGAGTCTCATGACTACTGAAGCCAAATACCTACATGTGGAAAAACTGGCCTTGGTAGCTGTTCAAGTTGTCCAACGTTTTCGTCACTATATCCTATTACGTAGGACCACTGTCATTTCTGATTGCAACCCTATGCACCATATCATTGCGCGCTAATTGCTAGGGGGCAAGTACTCCAAATGGATTGTGATTCTCCAAGATTTCAACTTAGAGTTTGAATGCGCTAAGTCTAAGAAATCATTGGTTTTCGCCGAACTGATATGTGACCTTCCCTCCACTGAAATAGAAAACGTGGCAAAGGATTCCTTGCCTGATGAATCTCTTTTTATGATCTGTTCTGATGATTCTTGGTACGGATATATTATCATCTATCTCCAGACTCAAAATTTTCGGCCCGAACTTTCTAGCACAAACGGTCGTCGTATACGGTATCAAGCCCGTCAATACATAATTCTCCGTGACACTCTTTATCATCGTGGTGTTGACTCTATTTTCCGACGTTGTCTCACCTATGATGAGGCTAAGAAAGCTTTGAATGACTGCCACTCTGGAGCATGTGGTGGTAATATGTCTGGGTATGCCACTGCCCAAAATATCCTACGAGCCAGGGACTTCTGGCCTTCTTTGTTTAAAGACTGTGTTACTGTCGTCCGGAAGTGTCATGCTTGTCAAATGTATAATAACAAGATACGATCTCATCCTGATCCATTACACCCTGTAGTCTCCATTGGTCCTTTTGCAAATGGGGCATTGATTTCATGACATGTAACTCTCACTCGGCCGAGGGGCATGGTTTCATCATTGTACCCGTGGATTATTTCACTAAATGGGCCAAGGCGATGCCTACATTCGATAACACCGGAAAAACTGCAACACTTTTCATATTCAATGATATCATCACTCGATTTGGAATCCCGCAAGCTATCCTTACTGATCACGGTAGCCATTTTCAAAATTTCATGATGTTCGAGCTTACTGAAAAGTTGGGTCTTCGACATGAAAACTCAACCCCCTATTACCCACATGCCAATAACCAGATTGAAGCGATAAACAAAGTTCTTATCACTATGCTTCGATGGTTAATAGGAATTCACAAGACAAGTTGGCACACAATGTTGTTTTCAGCATTATGGGCCTATCGAAAATCCGTAAATTCTGCCACGAGGTTTACACCTTTCCAATTAGTGTATGGTATCAAAGTTGTCCCGTCGATTGAATGTGAGATACCATCTTTGAAGCTATCCGTTGAACTTCTTCCCAACACCTCTACCGAAGAGGGACGTCTATTGTACCTGATGCAATTATATGAAACTCATCATGATGCCACCCTGGTTATTGAAAGTCAGAAAAAGCATGTCAAAGCCCAATATGACAAGCATGCCAAGCCACGTGTTTTCTCTGAAGGTGATCTAGTTCTCCTCTATGAACAAGATCGTGATTTACTAGGGGCTGGAAAATTTGAGGCTATGTGGCGAGGTCCTTATATTGTCAAACGAGTGTTGGAGAAATGAGCTTATGAGTTAGTGGATTATGATGGAATTCCTTTGAGTGAGCCTATGAATGGGCTTTACTTAAAGGTACTATGCTTAGGCCATATTTTCATGAGTGCTTGTATTTTTATTGTATCATACTATTGTGTGCTACTTTTGTGTGTTTTTTCATTATTTGGTTTCGACCCCTAGCTGTTTACCTTGCATTGTGATTAGTTTCTAGATGTCAGTGCCTTCGCTACCCTACATTGGCTTCGTCGATGGTGCTAGTTGTAGTACGCAAAAATTAGCATCCACTGCTTGGGCAATCTATGCACTCATGAACAAGTTAATCAATCTACACGGTGTCTGCCTTGGTCGTGCAACTAATAATATCGAGGAATATAGTGCAGTCATCGAATTGTTGACCAATGCTATTTCACTTGGAATTTGTCACCTTGTTGTACGGCTTGATTCACAGTTAGTGGTACTACAGTTAAGTAATGTCTATGCTATCCAAAGTCCTACTTTGTTACAGGTATATCTACAAATTCACCTCTTGGAATGTTGCTTCGATTACATTGAATATCAACATCTTCCTAGATGTCTAAATACATTAAC
Source organism: Picea glauca (assembly GCA_000966675.3). NCBI lineage: Eukaryota > Viridiplantae > Streptophyta > Pinopsida > Pinales > Pinaceae > Picea > Picea glauca. The sequence continues at coordinate 818,009 of JZKD02S2291764.1, forward strand.
AAATGCATTAGCTAATTATGTGTTAGACAAACATTTGAGACACATGTAAATCCAACCACAATTCACATTAAAGCAAGTAAGCCGATAGAAGCCTCATGTATAAATATAACGATAAAAGTGTTTTACAAAAAGGTGTTTTCATCCGAAGACCAAAAATATTAAAATGAGAAGCACTTGGCTTCATATACAAAATAACATCAAGGATGCTGCTCACGGTAACACACTATTGCCCGTGCTACCCTACGAAGCAGTCGACTAAGTGAACCAGATACACCCACAGTATGGCATTGATAATGTCTCGGAATCTCATTGATGAAGATGTCTGGGATATGTGTTGTCAATCCCTCGAGGTTATGCTCGACCGCCTCATAATCACTAGCATCCCATCCTGCTACCATGACTACTTCCCCTCGTCTCTGAATAGGGGATGTACCCAGAGGCCAGTGTGGCCCTACATCTGCATTGTCAAAAAGTTTTGATTAGTTATAGGATTGAAAGCATAAAAAACATTTTATATTTCAAAATTCACAAAAACATCATAAAAACAAAATGTATTTCTTACCTAGGTCTCCCCACTAAAAGTCTTAGGTAGAACCAAGTCGGGGTTGCCTCTAAAATCCAACCTGACATATGCATAATCGTCTACCATTAGAAGTTGAGGCCTCAACCAGTCAAAAAATGCATCATTATACTTCACGATGGGGCCGACCACATGTCGGGCCACGAGGTCATACCACCTCTTCATCCTTGGATCTTGTGGAGATGGTATGCCCCACTCTACCTGTAAACATAAATGGGGGACCCTATCCAGAAAGAAATACACTAAGATAGACCCATATCCAAATTGTTTCAGGCCCCCTTTCTTGCATTTTGTCAGCTGTGTCTTCATGCTACGAAGAACTCCGTTGCTCCAGTTAAAAACCCGAGGCTCCATGCACTCCACTGCATATTGAAAGTAGCTTTGGAAGGCCATGTGAGGAGATGCACTCCCCGCCATACGTGCAATGGTAAAAATAATAGTCTGGAGGGGTAAATCCCGGACACCCCTGATCGCAACTTTTCCCTTGTGTCTCTCTACCTCGGGATCACAGTATCGATGAAGATACCCACTCATTGGTAGACCACCACCTCTGCCTCCTGTCAAAGTCACATGAGATCCACGACGAGATAACCCATCAAGAAATATATATCCTCAATATCTAAGGACAGTACGTGGGCACCCACATGAAACACCTACTGGTCCACATCCCATATGTGGACTAGATACTCCAGTAACCTTAGTTGGGCTCTCATGCCCTGGATTTTAAAGAATTTCAGTAACCCACACTGTCGGAGGGGATTTACAGTCCCCGAGTCGTTCGAAGCAATGTAATCATCATCTTCATGTTCACTCTCCCTCCACTCCAACATTTTGATGATCAAAAACCTGCATTGGGACGATAAAGGGAAATTAACATCCTCATTTGCTGCTTTGGAAAGTTTTTATTGGCTAAATGCATGTGAAGAAATTTTGATTTTCAGCTACCGCAAGTGGAATATGACACACAATGCAGGGTTTCCGCAGGTGAACCACAAGCTGCCTGAGGAAACCCATGGTTTCCCCAGGTCCCGACATAGGTCACCTGCGGTGGCCCCTATGCGCACCTACCGACCTAAAATTCAACTCAAAAATCAATGTTACACCAATAAAAATGAAATTTAAGCCATTGAAAAGCAAAAGGACATTTTTTTTTTTGATTATGGAAACCTTTCTCCCTTCAACTTGTGTGCTAGTTTGGATACAAATTATTCTATCTCCAAAAACAATTGTGGTTGTTATTATTTGGCTAAGTTTCTTACGATATGTACACAATTATATATAATATAATGAATAATTTTTTGTTGGAAACAAAAAAAAATGCAAATGATTATAATATTGTAAGGTCATAATGATGTGTGAAAAGTGAATACAACCCACTTATTTTAAAATGATGAAAGTTTACTTAAAATAATTATATATATATATATATATATAATTAAAAAAAACATTTATTTTATTATAGATTTATATAATTTTCAAAAAAAAAATATTAAATATTTATTTTATTATTTTAAACCCCATTAAATCCAAAAAAATGTCTTTCGATTTAAGAATGTCTAAACACTCTACCAATAAATCCAAGGAACGTCTTTGGATCTAAGAATGTCTAAACACTCTACCACATAGTGCTTAAACACTACCACTTCAAATCCACATAACTTTTTATACAACGATATTTTACATAACTTCTTATACAACATTATTATATAATATAAATCTATTAAATTGTACATCACAAAAACACCACCACTTCAAATACACATAACTTCTTATACACCATTATTCTATAATTTAAATCTATTAAATTTTATATCACAAAATTATTTTGTAATACTACATGTATATTTTCTAATCGTAAAAGAGGACTAGCTTCACTTTATAAGAGGTTTTACGTATACTATATTTACTTTTACAAACTTAAAATTCTAATAAATTTATTTTTATTAAATGTTTCAAATTGATTAAGTGTTTAATATTATTATTATTATTAATAATTTAATTTTAAAGTTACATCAAGTTATATATTAAATTGGTGTATGAGATCCTCTTATTTATGAAACAAGGGATATTCTCCACACAACTATTTAATTGCTAAAATCTTAAAAAATATACATATCCCGTGAATTTAAACTTATAACCTGTTAAGAGAAAACACAATTAAAAAAAGTTTTTACATACACTATATTTACTTTTACAAACTAAAATTTCAACAAATTTATTTTTATTACTTAATAATAATAATCAATATTTAATTATAATAAAATTACATCTTTATTCATTAAAAAAAAATGAATTTAAAATTTTAATTTAAGATCATTTTTATTTAATTATAATTATATCTTGATTTCATGCAAAAGTGAATTTTGAATTTTAATTTAAGATTATTTTTTACTTAAATATGATTACATTTTGATTCATGAAAGTAAAATTTGAATTTTAATTGAAGATTACTTTTTACTTAATTATGATTACATTTTGATTTAAGTCATTTTCTTTTTAATTGAAGATTATTTTTTTAATTAATCATGATTACATTTTGATTCAAGAAAAATGAATTTTAAATTAATTATTAATTCATGAAAAATTAATTTTAAATTATTTTTACTTAATTATAATTAAAATTTGATTTATAAAAAATAGTTTTTTAATTTTAATTTGAAAATAATTTTTAATTTTAATTTAAAATTAATTTTACTTAATAACCAATGCTCTAGATTAGTTATGTGCTTAACCATATCACACTTACATTTTTATGCATCACAATACATTTTACAATCGATTCTAATTTAGAATTATACTTATAAATTGGTTGGATGTGGAAAGTAGAGATACATTGATAAATAGTGGATAATACATTATAATTGGATAATACATTATAATAAAGTTATATTCAATAGTGAATAGTACATTATAATGAATTTATATGTTAAATGTGATTTAGGTTTTAAAGTATAAAGGAGGTAAATTTATTAATTTCCGTCGAAGTTGTAGAGGGACTATAGCGATTGATAATTCGTTGATTTCCTATTAGTTTGTTCTTTGACTAAAAATATTTGTATATTGTCTATTGTTGGAACCAACTAACTAAAAAAATTGATTTGTATATAATAAAAAATACCATATATGTTATGATCTGATTGGATAACAGATTGGAGGTCTTATTGTCAACTTCACTATTCCGAATGCTTTATATGTTAGCATATCCAAAGTTTTTTGATCATCTACGGTCTTTCTGAATTTTTACTATTTTTTTGAAATGTTTAGATATCCAAAGTTTTGAGCATAGAGAGTCAGTTTTTTATTAGTTGACTTCATATTAGTTTGTCCTTTGAATAATATTTTGTTTTGCATAACCTCTATTGTTCGAACTATTGTTGTTTTTTTTTCTTTATTGTTATTATTATTATTATTTTATATTATAAAATAATATAATATAATAATTGTTTTGCGTACGTAACAAACCTGCCACACTGCATTCTTTCTTAAATGTTTACACAACGGTCCTGACAGACTTAAATGTTTACCTAACAAGCCTCACAGCCTTAAATGTTTACTTAACAGGCCTGTTACAATACATTTTCTTCCAATTTTTTTTTTATGTAATGTTCTCTGCAGTGAATATGGGCAATATTGTTCTTCAATGACATTACTGGTTCATTGGTTGATACTTGTTGCTTGCTTGTTCACTGGTTTTTTGTTTGCCTGTTGCCATTGTTCTTGTTTGCATGTTGGTCTTGTTGTAGTTTGCACACTTGGGATTCTGCAACCACGATTAAAACTGGCCTTATGTCGTTCCCCATTGACAGGTGGGTTTCGGTGCCATGTTTAGCTTCCTGTTCGTTGTTTGTTGTTTTCTATTTGCAGTTTGCAGGTGAGAAATTTCAATACCGGAGATGCCTGAGTCAAAATCCTCTTGCAGAACATCTTTGTATGTGAGGAGAAAATACGATTTCCTTTTCTTATATGTCACTATGGCTGCGATGGAGGTGGGTTCTGTGTCGAACATTGGAGATCAGAAACGAGACAAAGACAACATTACAGTCCCGATTCTCTGGTCGTAGTAATCACATACAAAGATGGGCTACAAGAGGATTTTTATTGCTCCCAGTATTGAAAAATACTAACCGTGGAAACTGCAACTTTCTTAATTGTTTACACAGTGGGAGGCCTTTGGACGGTCCTCACACCCTTAAATGTTTACCTGAAAGGACTCACAACGTAAAATGCTTAAAAACTGTGTTACAATACATTTTCCTCCGATTTTTTGATACAATCTTGTGTGCAGTGAATTTGGCCAATATTGTTCTTCATCGACATTCCTAGTTGGCTAGTTGATGCTTGATCTTTGGTTCGCTGGATGCTGCTTATTGTTGTTTGATTCAACTTTGCAGAGTTGAGGTCCTGTAGCTGCAGTTGGGCCTTTTGGTGTTTGTTCACTGGTTTGTTGTTTGTTGCTTGCTCTTGTTTGCTTCAACTTTGCAAGGTTGGGGTCCTGCATCTGCAATTGGACCTGTTGTTGTAGTTTGCAGGCCAGGGGCTGTGCTTCTATCCGTCTCCATTCACTGGCGGGTTTCGGTGCTGCGGTTTCATTCCTGCATTGCTTAATAGGCCCGTTACAATACATTTTCGTTCGATTTTATTTATTTATTTATTTTTCTTCTGCAATGTTGTCTATAGTGAATATGGACAATATTGTTCTTTAGCAGCGTTACTGGTTTACCGGTTGATGCTTTCTCGTTGCTTGTTGACTGGTTTCTTGTTTGCCTATCGTTGTTGCTCTTGTTTGCCTATTGTTGTTGTTGCAATTTTCTCGCTTGGGATTCTGCAACCGCGATTGGAACTGTGCTTCTATCGTTCCCCATTGACCAATGGGTTTCGTTGCTACGTTTATGTTTGTATTCATCCTTTTCTGTTTGTTATTTCTAGTTTGCAAGTGAAAAATTTAAATGCTGGCGATGCCTGAGTCAAGATCCTCTTCTAGAACATGTTTGTATGCAAAGAGAAAATTCTATTTCCTTTTTTATATGTCACTGGGTGTTATGGAGGTGTTCCAATTGCGGATGCAGAATGCCAACCATGCAAACTGCAACTTCCTTAAATGTTTACACAGTGGGAGGCCTTTGTATGGTCCTCACAATCTTACATGTTTACCTGCCAGGCCTCACAACCTGAAATGTTTGCTTAACATGCATGTTACAATATATTACTCTGATTTTTTTATACAGTCTTGTTTGCAGTAAATTTGGACAATATTGTTCTTCACCAACATTCCTGGTTGACTAGTTGATGCTTGCTCGTTGGTTCGTTGGATGCTGCTTGTTGTTGTTTGATTCAACTTTGCAGAGTTGAGGTCCTACAACTGCACTTGAGCCTCTTCATACTTGTTCATTGGTTTCTTCACAAACACATCTCCACTTGAGAAACACAAATTGGAACATGGTTTTACAGTTGGGCCACAAAAAAATACTATTAAGATAAAATAATATGAATTTTTTTGCAGTGGATATAAACAACATCTCTTTTGACTTGAACCAGAGTTTGTCGAGCTCCAACTATATTTCATATCTGAGAATGTTTTTCCCATAGTAAATGTGTTTCTATGGCTTCATAATTATGAGACTAAGTGTTGTTGTGTGAAGGATAAAGTTCTTGTCTCCCTTTCTTTTTCCTCTTCTAAACTTAGTCGTTTTTCCCTTTTGTTCTTCCCCTCTATTATGTGTTTCTGGTTCTATACTTAGTCACGTTTTTGTGCTCGCGGATTCTCGAGGTGGCGAACTGACAAATCCTCATCTCCAGGAGTCTGATCAACCGTCGTTCGTTTTCATACTTAGCCAATTTTATGAACGCGGGTTCACGGATAGGCGATATCGAACTCTGGTGCCTCGTGTTCGGGGTATACATATTGCACCCAAAACTTCGGTGATATATAATTCAACCCCAGACTCCTCAAACTCGCAAGCCTGATTCTACCTACGATGATTTCGTCTGATCAAACCAACTTTTCATACTTAGTTGAGTCTTCAAAGTTTCACGGGTTCACGGACTCCCGGGTTCACAAAAGTTTAGAAGCATTTTTTGCTCCCCTCCATCCCCACCACCTTCCACCCTTCCCAATGCACATTAATTATGCTTTTACTAGTGAAAACTCACCAGATAGGTTCAAAAAGATTGGCATTAATAAGCGGAAATCTCAAGGACATCTCCCATTAAAGTGCATTAATGAACGAATATTATGGGATCTGATGATTTTTTTGCGTCCATCTTGAATTGGCAAAAATTGTTGGTTATTTTTATTTTTTTAATGCATCATCATAGTAATAGTGCAATATTGTACTACCCCAATGTCATCCACAAACGTGCCATCCACAAAGGTCTTGACGTCATGTCCCTCTTTAATACTGTGCATATATTACAGGTTGTCATATTTGGGAATATGCTTGCATATGGAAATGCTAACTCACGTTATTAGTGACTATTCAACACAGATATTCAAAAAGATTGGTTCTATACTTGGTCGCGTTTCTGTGCTTGTGGGTTCATGGGGTGGCCAACTAACAAATCCTCATCTCCATCTATATCTTCACATCAGAAGTCCAACCAACCGTCGCTTGTTTGCATACTTAGCCAATTTCATGAACGCGAGTTTGCGGATATGCGTTATCGAACTCTGGTGCCCCGTGTTCGAGGTATACATCTTGCACCAAAAACTTCAATGATCTACAATTCGACCCTACACTCCTTGAACTCACAAGCCTGATTCTACCTACGATGGTTTCGTTTGTCCGAACTGCCTTTCCATACTTAGTCAAGTCTTCAAGGTTTCACGGGTTCACAGACTCTCGGGTTCAAAAAAGTTTAAAAGCATTTTTCGCTCCCCTCCATCCCTACCACCTTCTGCCCTTCCCAATGCACATTAATTATGCTTTTACTAGTGAAAACTCACCATACAAGTTCGAAAATATTGGCTTTAATAAGCGGAAAGCTCAAGGACATCGCCCATTAAAACGCATTAACGAGAAAATATTATGGGATTTGATGATTTTTTTTGCATCCATCTTGAATTGGAAAAAATTGTTGGTTATTTTAGTTTTTGAAAGGCATCATCATAATAACAGTGCAATATTGTACTAACCCGCCGTTATCCACAAATGTGTCATCCACAAAGGTCTTTTCATCATGTCCCTCTTTAATACTGTGCATATATTACAGGTTGTCATATTTGAGAATCTGCTTGCATATGGAAATGTTAACTCATGTTATTAGCGACTATTCAACACACATATTTGAAAATATTGGCATTAATAAGAGAAAAGATCAAGGACATCTGCCATTAAAATGAATTAAACCAAGATTTACGGAATATTATACTATCATCCTCTAACATTCATTTTAAATACTTATTCCCATTTCTCTCTATCATCGAAGACTTGGGATTTAAGGTGCCTTCGTTGTAATGTTTTTGGTCATCCACATGTGAGACAACTTAGAGATGCCATTCAGGCCCAATTGAAAGACGAGGGAATGGTTTTATGTGACGTCAGATTTGAGTGAAAAAAACTCTGTTAGCCAACAGAAACTCAGTCACAAAAAATATTCAAGTATCTTATGATTGGTATTCTCCCTGTATTTGATGCTTTGGTTGGTTGAAAGGCCTGTCTGAAGATTTGTATGTTGAACTTCTTTGTTTTGTTACTAGAAATTGGAAGGGACTTTCAGGTCACCTGCAAAATGTTGGTTTGTTGAAGTATATAGCTTCTTCCAACAACACAAATTTGGAAAATGTATCAAATCCTGAAGACCACACAAGAATTTATCTTTCGTCATAGGAGTCACACATATAGTGGCTTGCAAAATGGTCTGGAATATTCAGAAATAATGCTAAATATTATGCCATTTGCGAATATACTCAAAAGGAAATTATAAATTTGGATCGTCACGAATGTGAGAAACTGTATGGGTGGTTGAATCAACATCGTAAAATTACAGAAGTTTCTATTTCAAAGTTTGTTGAGCAACTTCTGGGTGTGGTAATAGACTTGACATAAAGTCAGATTCTTTATCAAAGTTTGTTCACCGTCCTCTGGATGTAGTAACAGACTCCACATACATTCAACTTTCTATCGGTACTGCACATTTTTTTCACTATTCCTATGCATATGATTGCATGTGGGTCGAAGAGCTTGCCGCTCTTTGCAAGAATATTCTCCTCGTAGTTGAGGGTGGGTATATAACCAGAGGAAAAAGGCTCTCAAAAGTTTCTGATGCCTACATTGACATGTACCTGGGAAAAGTTAATGGGAAGGAATTCTAGATTATGCACTTTGCAACACTTTTTGAAGATTACTTTATACTACCATCTTTTGGAAGAGGTATGACGTGTTCAGGTAATGATTTGGTTTCTGAAAAATCACCTTTTACTACCACCTTCATGTAATCATTTTGTTTCATTCTTTAGAAGAGACCTTGATGTAGTAGGATATTCCAGAGCTGTTTCCACCGAATATCAAGCTCCTGCTGTTTCCCTTGCTTCCAATAAGGAGAATGCATTTCTTTTGTTGCAGTGGATCCAATATTTGAAAAAACAAAAAAGGAATTGCTCGATGCTTGAAGTATTTCCTTGTCTGGATCAAATAAATCGCCATGGCCTGGCCACAAGCACCTATCGAGTTGTTTATCAAGATCATAGATCAATAAGGACAGAGTGCCTTCCTAGTCATAGAGTGCTACCATCACCAGCTTACATTTGCAAAGGTGTTTTTATTGCTACCTTCTTTCTTTGTCTGAGTGGTGGATCCTTCTATCCCAACCAACATGATGGAAATAAACTAGCTCTAGGGAATTTGAACACTTCCGGGAATTTGAGTTGACTATATATTAATTTCGGTTAACTTAAAAAGGTTTGTGTGTGCAACCTAATGTTAGACAGAAAATACAATTTCTTATTTCTTAAAATATAAAACAATGTATTTTTTTAACACATGATTGTTCAAAAAGTTTCAGGCGTTGTTTGGGATTCACGTCCTTCAAGGATGTTAATTAATCACACAATTAATATTGCTTGTGCCAATTCAATCGAGCCGTCGTCCACTATAGAAATCACATTAACACTGCAATACCAGATAATATATGTCTGACATGTACCTAATGTCAAGGTCATCATCACACAGGACACCCAACCTCCAAAGATTTATGGACTCACAACAACATTGTAATTGTCGTGACAAAGCAACACTAAAGTCGATGCTCTTTGCAGGTCTGGAAATCATGTAGTCTAAGTGCTTTGACAATGACATGCATGCTTGTTCACCGCATTACCGTATTGCAGTCAATGGCACAGTTCCCATTGCCACCACCAATATCGATGTCCGAAGCTGAAGCTATATGGAGCCTGGACTCACCACCAATGTAGATACTTGAAGCTGAAACTACACGGAGCCTGGGGTCACGACTTTTTACAATTGATATTAGTATCAATAGTGATTGAAATTTGATTGCATATCGAGTCTGTTACTACATCCAGAGGTCGTTGAACAATCTTTGACATAGATGTTGACCGTGTGTCAAGTCTATTGCAACATTGTCATAAAAGGTTCTGTAATTTTAGAATGTTGATTCAAACACACATACATTTTCTCACCTTCGTGGGGATCCAAATTTATAATTTCCTTATGAGTATATTCGAGAATGGAGTAATACTTGGCACCACTTTCGAATATTCCAGACCATTTTGTGAGCCACGATGTCTGCCATCCCTATGACGAAAGATATATTTTGATGTGATTTGTAACATTTGATACACTTTCCAGATATGTGTTGCTGTAAGAAGCTATATACTTCAAAAGAGGAGCATTTTGCAGGTGACTTGGACATCCCTTCCAATTTACACCAATAAAACAAAGAAATTCAACATACAAATCTTCAGGCAGGCCTTTCAACCAAACAAATGATCGAATATAGGGAGAATAACAATCACAACATACTTGAATTTTTTTTGTCTCATCATTTGTTGGCTAACATGATTTTTTTCCCCCAAATCCGACGTCACATTAAACTACTCCCTCATCTTTGAATTGGTCATGAATCACATCTCTAATTTGTCTCAGATGTCGATGACCAGGAACATTACAAAGAAGGCACGTTAAACCCCAAGTTTTCGACGAAAGAGGGAAATTAACACTTAGCAAAGTATGGAATGTTGAATAAACAAATAATGCAGGCAAGTCATATCTAGAAGAGACAAGTTATTCAAGAAGTTGAGATAGATCTAGCTGGCAACACTAATGAAGTCCAAGACCCGAAATTGATATTAAACTTGTTGTTTTTTTACCAGATAAGCATATGATGACCAAGTTGAAATCTATAAAATACTGTCTACATGCTTGATTATTGTACATATTTGCCTTTTCCGTCCGCGACAACCCCAATCCCAGTCATTATGGGAAATACATTTAAATTTCAGAGAATATCTGCTAAACTATTTCAAGACAACTATTTTGGGAAATAATCTCAGCTATATTTTGTAACCCAATTTATCTGAATATAGAATATTTTAGGTTTTTGTATGGTGTTTTCCAATGTCTGGTATTGTTTTTTATTTATTTTTTGTATTTTTTTTGTGTGTGTGGTTTAACATGCACGACAAGCTTTTCTTTCTGTTGCCCAACACTTCGATTTAAATAAAAGCTACTCTATCCGCTCCTTACATTTTACATGGAAGAATAATTTGTGATAGGCCATACTTATGTGGTGCCCACCCTATACTTAAGAAAGAAATGGGAGGACCCATAAATAGAATGAAATAATGACTCTATTTCAACAAGGCAACTCATGTGTTGACGTCATGTTCCTGTTCAATATTCTGCATATATTACAACTTTTTCTATTTGATAATATCCGTGCATATAAAAAATGTTACGTCATATGTGTGTGTGTATATATATATATTTTCTTTCTATTGCTTAGGGGTTCAATGAAATTTGCGAACCGAAAAACACCCTACAAATTTGAAGATGCTTTACATTTGGACCACAAACAATCGATTAAGATATATTAATATGAATACTATTGGAATAAATATAAACAAATTCTCTTTAAATTTTCCTTGTCTTCTTCCCCTCTATTATTCCTTTGTGGTTCTATATTTAGTCGCATTTCTATGATCACAGCTTCCTGGGTTTGTGGATTGGCAGATGCCCATCTTCATCTATATCTTCACGCCATGAGCCCAAACGACTGCGATCCCTTTCAATACTTAGCCAATTATCTGACCACCGGGTCCTGGGTTTGCAGTATCGAACACTTATGCCCCCTGTTCCGTCATATACATATTGCTCCCAAACACTTTCGTGATCTGCAATTTATGCTTTTACTAGTCAGAACTCATCAGGGGTTCGAAAATATTGGCATTAATAAATGAACAATAGATGTTGTTCTGTGAGATACTTATCCATTTTTTCCTTTTCTTCTTCCTGACTATTATCCCTTTTTGGTTATATACTTAGTCGTCTTTCTATGATCGCGGGTTCCTAGGTTTGCGAACTTACATATATTCATCTCCATATATATCCTCACATGACGAGTCTGATCGACCATTGTTCCTTTCCATACTTAGCCAATTTTATGGTCGTAGTTGCCAGGGCTGGTGCTTTCGAACTCTGTTGTTGCTTGTTCTATGATATACATCTTGCACTCAAAACTTTCGTTATCTACAATTCCACCCCAGACTCCTCGAACTCACAAGATTCACTCTACCAGGGTTCACAAATGTTTCAAAGCATCTATCGTTGCCTTCCATCCCCACTACCTTCGCGCCCTTCTCAATGCACATTAATTATGGTTTTACTAGTGACAACTGAACACACTGGTACAAAACAATTGGCACCATTAACACGCATTAAACCACCATTTACAGTACTCAGAACGATCGTCGTTCCTTTCTATACTTAGAAAATTTTTTCCACTTGTTCCGTGATATACAACTTGCACCCAAAAAATTCAGTGATCTACAATTCCACCCCGAGCTCCTCCAACTCGCAAGCTTCACTTTACCCGGGTTCATAAAAAGTTTCAAACCATTTATGGCTCCTTTCCATCACAATCACAATCGCGCCCTTCCTAATGCACATTAATTATTCCGGCCTCTAGATTAACTTCCATTGTTATGTGACCTACAAACAACCCCCGGACCTCCACGATATACAAATTGACTGTCGGACTCCCACATCGTCCTCGCTTCCATGTTACACATTATGCATTCAAATGTTCCGAGCGATACAATTTGACCGTTGGGGCCTCACGTCTTCTGGGGAAACCTTGTCACCCTATTTTGAAACAAGTACGAATAACAATTTTCCTATTCCATACTTAGACACTTTTTCGATTGTGGGTTCTTGAGATGATGGGCTCAAAATTATGTTTCGAATCTTTTGCGACTTTCAAACAGTACCCAGGTTTCCGCGATATACAATTTGTCCACTGGAATTCCCCATCATGAGCCTGACTGTCCGTCGTTCCTTTCAATACTTATCCACAAGTTGGTTGTATGATCATGATGTGGTACATTTCCATGGTTTCACATGCTACAACCACTGTGTATCGAATCTGTCCTACCGTTTCCCTATTCCATACTTAGACACTTTTTCGATTGCGGGTTCCCGGACTGGCGGGCTCAGGATTGTGTTTCCAATGTTCCGTGACTAGCAAACAGTACCCGAAGTTTCGCGATATACAATTTGTCCACAAGAATGCACCATCATGCCCTCTTCCGTGTTACGCATTCTACGATCAACACTTCTAAGAGATACAATTTGACCCTCGGGCCCTCACCTCTGCTGGTTGTATCTTGCAGCTATATTTTGAAACCCAACCGACCACTTTCAATAATTAGCCATTCCTTAATTGTTGTTCCATGTCCCCGCCACCTTCGTACTTCATTTTAGATATGCAATTAGTAAGCTTTAATGCTAACACTTTGTCATGCAGGAACCTTAAACATGTCATTAATGAGCAAAAGGCTCGAGGAGATCTCCCACACTTCTGTCATATACAAATTGACCACTAGACTCCCACATCATCCCCTCTTTCGTGGTACACATTTTGCACTCAAAAGTTCAGAGACATACAATTTGACCCTCGGGAAGTCACGTCTCTTGGGGAACCATTGTCACCCTAGTTTGAAGCCTGTTCGACCGCTTTCCATACTTTTCCATTTCATGGAATCTGTTTTGCGGATCCTCGGGTTGGCGGGTTCACGAAATCTCCAATTCTTAGTCACTGTTTACTATACCCGCCACCTTCACACTTCTTTCAAAGTATGCAACGACCAAGGTTTAATGCTAATAGTTCATCATGAAACAACCATACAAACCATCATTAAAAAGTAAAATGCTCGATGAGACAGTCACATTGAATATCGCTACAAAACTTGCCCGGAAACATGCAGAAAGGATCTTGCCAGGTAATGGGATATATATTACAAATTTCAATATATTAGCGAAAACGAGTCCGACCAACCGTTTCCCTATTCCATACTTAAGCAACTTTTTCGATTGCGGGTTCCCGGACAGGCGGGCACACGATTTCACTTCCATTGTTCCGTGGCCTGCAAACAATACCTAAAGTTCTGTCATATACAAATTTACCTCTGGACTATCCCATCATGCCCTCTTCCGTGTTATGCATTTTGCACTAAAAAAGTTTCTAGACATACAATTTGACCCTTAGGCCCTCACCTCTAGTGGTTGTACCTTGTAACCCTATTTTGAAGCCCGCCTGACCGCTTTTGATAATGAGACACTCCTTAATTTCTCTTTTCCGTCCCCCTGACCTTCATACTTCTTTCTAAATATGCAATTAGTAACCTTTCATGCTAATAACTCTTCATGCAGTTACTGTCAACATTGTCATTAGTGAGCGAAATGCTCAAGGAGATCTCCCATTAATACGCATAAAACCAAGATCTGCGGAGAGTTATATTACCCCTTCCGATTGTTCATCTCAAACATGGGTTGTCGCATTGGCGCGTTCACAAAATCTCCAATCCTTAATTGCTCTTTGCCGTACCCGCCATCTTCTCACTTCTAGGTATGCAATTACTTGTCTTTAATGCTAACAACGCATCATGCAACAACCGTTGAGATTGTCATTAATGAGCGAAAGGCTCGAGCATATCTCCCATTCACATGCATTGGACCAAGATTTGCGGAGGGTTATATTACCCCTTCCAACTCTCCATTTCAAACATCCTGTGGAGAAAATGAACGTTCTCGTAAACTTATGGCAACAACTCGACAACAATTCTGTGGAGATACAGTGAATATCTTCGGACCTGAGGACCAAAAATTCCAGTGGTCTAGGGCATACTCTTACTATTCATCATGTTCCACCCAAAATGAAGGGATTTGGACCTCTGGAATCGCTCGTGCAGGCTGCGTCCCTGAGATTTTTTAATGTAAGGAGGTAGCCTCTTGGTGCACCGAAAGATATATTTCAAGCCAAAGAATTATTCCACTGCACGACCATTCTCCTGTTTCTTTGTCACCTTAGGACTTCCGCAAGATGTTAAGATTGTCAGAGCCAACATTGACCTTCAGAGGACAAGACTGCAAGAAGTTCCTAGAAAAACATGATAACGGGTTGGACCTCTTACCCAAGTTCCTCGAAGACCCGACAACAGTTCCCAAAGATATTACAAATTTGCAAGTCAGTTCCTTTAGAAATCCATTCTGGGAAATTGCTTGGCTCTTTACAAGAATAACGAGACAAGAATCCACGACAAGAATTTCCCGCATAGTTCTTTATATTTTGTACTTCACGGTCAAGGAACAATTCATTTTTGATTGGGGGAAGCTAATTTCCATTGAGATTAAGAGAATAAATTTTATATGTCATCCTACTTTATTATCGCAATAACACATTGTTGTCCATTTCCAAAACTGTCTGTGTCCAAGAAAATAAGCTATGAATTTGACCCAGTAACATTCTAGTACTAGGCCTTGTGGAGGCACAAGGCCTCCCATTGTTTTTATGAGGTTTTTAATGAATTTGTCTTAGTTTTCAAAGATTTATTGTTAGGAAAGGATGCTCCCCGGATGTCTGGCCATGCAACCAAGTTTTTGGACAGGAAGGGGACACTTGAACAAAAGGAAAATTACAGTGTAATAATGATCTTTGGCTCCAAGGAAAATCCTACTTTCCTTCCATGTCACATCACAGACAAGATGTTTGTTACAAAAATAGCAAGGCAATACAACTACTGGTTGCATTTTTTCCATGGCAAGAGAAAAAAAAAGTTCATTCCTCTGCCCTGGAAAGTTGGGGACTTCATGTTCAGAAACATCAACAAGATCGACGAATTCACATGCCATTTCAAGAACTTCAATCTAAAATATGCTAAAAGGCTAAAAGGGTTCAACCCTAATGGGATTTTTCGAAAACATTTACTATCAGTTGGATTTAGCAGCTCTTTTATCCATAGACGCCTGATCGAAGACAGAGACAGTGGCGACAACACTCCTGCTCCCGACGATGGCAATGTAGATACATTGCAAAACACAACTGAATTTTACAGACAATAGGGAAAAGGATCTGGTGAGAAGAGTGTCCAGTCCCCGACCAACACTCCCTAGAGCATGACATCACGGAGCATCGCTTCAACGACCCACCCCAGTAAGAAAACAATCCATAAATATTCAAACAGAGGAGGAGATAAGAACCCTCCTTGCGGAAAAATTGATAGTTCTCACAAGCTTCCCATGATGAAGAAGAGAAAAAACATTGTAGGGCAGGCGTAAGAGCCCAAAACTGAAAGTGAGGGAATGCAACTTGAAACCTCTATGGATGATGTGTTTTGCAAAGTTGATCCACCCGTGGACGCGATGCACCATAGTTCGACAATGGAAATAGCTAAGACTGCATTTTTGACGAAGATGAATCCTTCATATTCCAGAGTGTTGTTTTTGACAGCCAATCTAAAAGTTTAATTATTGAAAAGAGAGATGTAAAAAATAAGAAAGGGAAATATCGTTCAGAGATTAACCTTAGGAAAATGCAGCTGTCCCAAATTTCCCGATTTCACTATGCAACCGCAGATGCTCTTGATGTTTCCATTGGAGGAATTGAAGCAGAGAATGCCAAACTGAATGACCGAATCAAGGAATTGGAGGAGGCTTTGATTCCTACCTTAGTGTTTGCCAATCCTTTAGCAAAAACCATGCCTGCCACCCCTGCAGCCAAGTTAAAAGGATCTTCTAGCCTCCTCACATCCTGTAGAGGCTATGTAGAGAAGAGTATCAAGAAAATAATGCAGCTAATTACTGAAGCTCGAGAAACATCACAAAATATAGCTTCGTTTCGAACGAGGGCAAATGATTTGCACAAACATTTATAGACGGATTTAAAAAATGAAGAACGTTTCTATCTACAAACGGTGACCCCTTTTGTCAGCCATGTCATCAACATTTCAGATCTGAAAAGAAGACAAGACTCCCCAAACAGGATAAAACAATTAAAAGCATGGTGGAAAGAGAAAGTTAAGAACCTGCAGCTCATTGTCGAATCATGTGAACAAGCCATATCAGAGAAAGAAGAATTATTCAAAAACCTAACCCAAATAGACTTAGCCGGAAGTACCAATGAGATTCAAGACCCAAACTTAATCCTCAAATCCTTGTCCTTAACCAAGCAAGCCTTTGATGAACAACTTGATATTTTAAAGGGGTTGTCTTTATAAAAGTTTTACAACAACCTTGAATATGGTGAAGATGACATCGAGAACTGGCCAGTGGACTATTCGACACATAATGAAGAAATTGAACAGGCTATGCATAGTATTTCTATGGATCTAAGGAAATTAGAAAACGAGTTTTTCAACATAGAAATCCATGATGAAATCAACGTGGCCCTTGTGAGAAGCTACAATGAAGAATGGCTCCAAAGGAGAATGGCCAAGCTCATCGACGAAGGGAAACAACCGGTTGGCATGATTTCGATGGCCGTCGATGAGAGCAACAAAAAGGCATTAGCTTCATAGTAAGTCTATACTGATCACATCTTGCTTTCTTTATCAATCCATTTATTCTACCTCTTTAAATATAAATCTCTAACCAAAGACTCATAACTTCCAATTTCTTCTTTTCAGGTTTTCCTCTCTACCGTCGCACACTTCTTCTTTCTACAGTCCTATTTCTTGTACTTATTTCTTTTATGGTCCGCAAGAGTCCCAATCCCAGTCTATATGAAAAACGCATTTAAATTTCCAGAAATCTGTAACAGATTCCAGAAATATGTAACAGACATTATTAATTTTTTATAAATTTCAAAGAAAACTAATTCGGGAACAATTTCGACAGTGCCTTGTCTGTTGCTTTCGAAATGCTAAATTATTTTTCTTCAACTATGATGGATGTCAATAAATTGTGTTTATTATATTTGAATGTTTAATGTGTGTGATTTCTGGTCCTTTTTTCTAGGAACCTTTATTTGAAGTGATTGAGACAGAAATTTTCTAAGTCTCATATTTGAACTATATACGCCCCAGGAAAAAACTTAAACAAGAGTATAACATCTATAAAAAATGCAGTAGGGTTGACATCCTCGTTTTCATATTAACCACATATTAATATAATAATATTATTAATTAATTCAGGAGGTTCTTTGGGGTTTATCTACCAGCCCAATGTTTTATGGCTGGTGTGTGACAAACTGACACGAGTCATCCTCTGCATGGATACCACCTGTACTTCAAGTTGCTTCCAACGCGTCTCTGCTGTTTTGGGCTTATATTTCTCCCTCGATCCCACCATAGCAATGCATTTATTCACATTCCAACTTGACAGGGACTACACTGCCATGCAACACTTGTTTATTTAAAAATAGAATAATTAACCTATCTTTTTAATGAATGAAAGGTATATTTAAAAGATGGATAGATGGAAACGTTGCATATACATCAAATGAGTTTTATTGTTTTTGGAATTTTATGTGATAATAAGATGGTATTAGAGAAATGAAATGTTCCTTCTAAAAATTGGCAAAGTGTTGGGGTCATATTTGGAGCAAGATTTACGTGTATTATATTAACTTTTCTTGTTCAGATATTTAGGTAAATCTTGCCCTTTGTGCTTTGCCAATTGCATAAAGTGTTTCACATACATGATACATGATTGAATTATTTTACATAAAAGAGTAATAACTTGGAGGTCGAGTCCATTTAGCATCGTTAAAATTTTACAAGATAAAGGAATATAAGATGTAGCATGTGTATGAGTTTATAGACCCAAGGTTCTTATAAAATACACGTAAATAACATTTCGAGTCTTTTTTTTTTTTTTAAGATTCAAATGAAGTGCTTGAAGTACAAGGTAAGATAGTTGGGAACTTCCTTTACTTCAATGGAAAAAGATCATGTAAGAAGAATGATAAGAAGTTATCATATGTGTTTGACTATTATGTCTCTTTTCATCTCGGCAAACATGTTAGAGAAATGATCGATGTGACATCCTACCTTTTTCTTTTCATCCTTTGGATTGAGGGGAACTCTCTTCTCCCACCTATCTAATAATTTGTCTCAACTCTACTTTATACTTCATTTAATTAAACTGTCTTCGAATATGTTTTCCATACAATGATTTATCCAATATACTTCAACATTTAAAAAAAATTAATGCTCTTCCCTTACTTTCTATTCAATTTTTAGTATTCATTTTTCCAATTTCAAAGCTATGCTATTTATTATTACTTGTAAATGCTTATGACTTCTTATTTTTTTAAGCTATTAGACTCATATACATTAATAATGGACTGTATACCTACTAACTAGCATACATACATTATTTATTATTATGACTTTTTTTTCTATTTATTATTTATTAAACTCATATACATTTATTAAACTCAGATACACTAATACAAGAACATAGTTACAAATGATTGATTATCTATGTTAAGGTCTTAACCCGCACATAGGTAGATCAATGTATTCGGATGTAATAAAGGTCAATATTAATAAGACCTTTCAATAAAATAGAATAAAGCGGATGTAAGAAGA
>JZKD02S2291764.1:852488-863800 GCA_000966675.3 Picea glauca
TATAACCTTGTTGATCCTGAAAAAGGGATAAAAGTGTGCTCGATCGCATTCTCATGTATTTTCAAGCGTGAGAACGGACAAAGACCAAGCTCGAGGTTTTCTACAAAAACCATAAAAAACAATCAAAACATGTGATGAAGAAGAAAAAATATCTGCATCCCTTTGCATGAACATCGAAGTCGTTGCGCTTGCAAAAGTCGTACTCAAAAGGGCATTAGGCATTAGGTTTTAATAAATAAACAATTATAAAATCCAAACAAATGGTAAAAGTAAATATAAAGGGGTAAAAGTTCTTTTTACCATAACCATTTTAACTTTACCAATATTTGAGTCCAAAACCCCTCTTTTGCCCTTGAATTTCGGTGCTTGATTGCGGGAGTTACGAGAATCCATTCGACGAACCGTCTGTGATAGTGAGGTAAGCTCTTTGTCCTCTACCTTTTCATGGTTTAATTTTTCATTTTCATTGGCAAAAAACACAATTTTGAGTTTGTTTTGGGGGTTAAATTTGCGCTCATCCATTCTCGCAGGCCAACCACACAAGACCTGCGAGAATGCCTCATTCTCGCAGGTGACCCAATGAAAAGATACCAAGTGTTGAATAGAGTTATTAACTTTATTCTTATGCTTCTTATGCAGGTATTTGGCCATCACCATGGTTCTGGAATGGCGTGAAAGGGAGCATGAAGAAGATGATGCCATTGCCGGAAATCATCCGACCACCATTGCCGCTTTACGAAACTGTGGTCTTCTGAAATTCTTTCGTATCCCGAGCATGAGGGCCCAAGTCAGGTTATTGGAGTACCTTGTGCATATGTGGGATCCCGACTAGCAAGTATTCCATGTAGGGGTCCACACATTGTCCTTATATATTGAGGACATTTACTTCTTGACAGGACTGTCACGACGTCGGTACCACACGAGCCTGACTGGTAGCAGAGGTGGTGGGATGCCTATGAGTGAGTACTGCCGCTTGCACTGTGTTCCAGAGGCAGAGAGGAGAAAAGGGAAAGTATCCATTTGAGGAGTTCGGGATTTGACCCTCTACACTATTTTGTTCACCATTGCTCGTATGGCTGGGAGCGCTGCTCCTCACATGGCTCTCTAGAGCTGCTTTCAGTATGCCATAGAGTGTACTGAGCCTCGACTTTTTAACTGGGTAGATGTAGTGCTTCATAGCATGAAGAGGTAGTTGACCAAATGTAGGCGAGGCGACCTGAAGCAATTCGTGTATGGATCTTTGTTGGTGTCCTTCTTTCTCGAGAGGGTTCCCTTGTTGAGGCTGCAGGTTGAGTGGGATCTACCAGCTCCAACAGATCCAAGAATGCTGAGGTGGTGTCATCTCATGGCCCGACATGTGGCTGGACCAATTATCAAATATAATGATACCTTATTTGATTGGTTTCGACCACAGATGCTGATGGTTGATGATTATGCTTATGCCGGGTTAGATTTTTGAGGAGATCCAGACTTGGTCCTGCCCGAGGGTGCTCAGTGGTGGGAACTTGGTAAGAAGTACACATTTTTCTTTTTAAATGTTTTTGTGAATTTTATCATATGCAAATGTTTTTATATGTTTGTCCAAGGTATAAATACAAAATTCTTTTTTGATGACACAGACGTGGGACCTTACCGACCTCCTGGTACTTCTCCGATTCAGCGGCGAGTAGAGGTGGCACCAGTGCCACGATGGGATGCCGAAGATTATGAAGTGGTGGGACAAAACCTAGAGGGTTTGACAACAGATATTCTAGACATGCCTCTTGGAGAGGTTCCACGACATTATCAACGTCATACAGTAGGAGTGTCAGAGTCCATTGGCTGACTTCTTTGTAGGGTTTCCCAGGCAGTCATGTGTTACCGTGAACGTCATCCATGATGTCACTTTGTAGAAGCCATGAGCTTCGGATTTTGAAATTTTGGTCCTCGGACAAAACTTTTTTGTAAAACTCTTTTGATCGTTATATATACATACGGCTTCTACCGATTTATCTTGTGTTGTGTGAAAATTGATGCGATTGATTTATAAATGACCCAAATGTCTGTCTAATACATAGTTAGCCAATGCATCAGTTAATGTATTTAGACGTCTAGGAATATGTTGATATTCAATATAATCAGAATAATGTTCCAAGAGGTGAATTCGCAAATACACCCGTAACAAAGTAGGACTTCGAATAGTATAAACATTACTTAACTGTAGTACTACGAGCTTCGAATCGATTCGCACAACCAAATGACAGATTCCAAGCGAGATAACATCAATCAAGAATTCGATAACGACGCTATACTCTGCAATATTCTTGGTCGCACGACCGAGACACACACCCCGTAAGGAGACAAGTTCGTTTGTAGGGGCGTAAATTGCCCATGCAGCGGAAGCAAGGTTCTGAGTACTACGGCTAGCGCCATCAGCGAAGCCAATGTAGAGTAGCGAAGACTCCGACATTTGGAAATCAAACACAATGTCACATAAGGGCAGAGACCAGATAATGACAAAATGAAGCTACAATAACACACAAGAAGTATGATACAATAAAATACAGGTACTCGTGCACAGGTGATCTTATGCATAATACTTCTTCAAGTACAACCCATTTCTGGGTTCGCTCAAAGTGATACCATCGTAATCTACTAATTCATAAGCCCCTTTTTCCAACACTCGTCTAACGATATAAGGACCTCGCCACATGGCTTCGAATTTTCCATCTCCTAGCATATCTCGATCTTGTTCATAGAGGAGAACGAGATCTCCTTCAGAGAAAACACGAGGCTTGACATGTTTGTCGTATTGGGCCTTGACACGTTTTTTCTGAGCTTCTATGACTAGGGTAGCATTGCGTTGAGTTTCTTCTAATCACATAAGATACAATAGACGTTCTTCCTCAGTAGAAGTGTTTGGTAGGAGTTCAACAACTAGTTTTAAAGAGGGTATCTCACATTCAATCGGGAGAATGGATTCCAAACCATAGACTAACTGGAAAGGTGTAAACCCAGTAGCGAACTTGGCGGACGTCCGGTAAACCCACAATGTCGAAAACAACATGGTGTGCCAACTTGTTTTGTGAATCCCTACCATTCGTCGAAGCATATTTATGAGAACTTTGTTAATTGCTTCGACTTGGCCGTTGGCTTGTGGGTAATAGGGAGTTGAGTTTTCATGGTGAAGACCCAACTTTTCAGTAAGTTCAAACATCATGAAGTTTCGAAAGTGGCTACTGTGATTAGTGACGATAGCCCGGGGAACACCAAAACGAGCTATGATGTGATTAAAAATGAATAATGCTGCTGTCTTTCTAGTGTTGTCAAATGTCGGCATCGCCTCGACCCATTTTGTAATGTAATCTATGGCTACAATAATGTATCCATGCCCCCCGGCTGAGTGGGGGTGGCATGTCATGAAATCGATGCCCCATTTCGCAAAGGGACCAACGGAGACCACAGGGTGAAGAGGAGCGAGATGTGACCGTATCTTATGATTATAGGTCTGACAAGCATGGCATTTTTGAACGGTGATTATGCAGTCGTTAAATAAAGAAGGCCAAAAATACCCTGCTCATAAGATCTTCTGGGCAGTAGCATACCCAGACATATGACCACCACAGGCTCCAGAATGGTAGTCATTCAGAGCTTTCTCAACTTCGTCGAATGTTAGGCATCGTCGAAAAATGGAGTCAATCCCTCGACGATAAAGAGTATCCCTGAGGATAATATATTGATGGGCTTGGTAGAGTATTCGACGCCGGTCAGTACTAGACAAAGTTGGCCGAAAAGTCTGGGTTTGGAGATATATGATGATATTGCCATACCAAACATCATCAGAGCTGATGAGGAAAAGGGATTTATCAAGTAATGAATCAGCTGCTACATTTTTCGTTTCAGAATAGGGAAAGTCACATATCAACTCAACAAACACTAAGGATTTCTTGGACTTGGCACATTCAAATTCCAAGTAAAACTTCTGGAGTATCAGAATCCATTTAGAGTATTTTCCCTCTAGCAATTGACGTGTGAGAATGTGTTGCATAGGATTGCAGTTAGAAATCACTGTAGTCTTGCCCGAGAGGATATAGTGCCAGAGGATATAGTGTGAGAGGATATAGAAATCACTTGGACGGCTGCCAAGGCCAATTTTTTGACATGTAAATACTTGATTTCGGTAGGCGTTAGACTTCAACTCAAGTAATAGATAACATGTTCATCATTAGCATCATCCTCTTGGATGAGAACCATACCAATGGTGTAATCCGAGGCGACAAGGTAAAGGAAATAATTGCAACTGTAATCGGGGGGAAAGAGAAGTGGAGCACGTGTTAGGGACAATTTCAAAGCTTCGATAGCTTTGTTTGTGATGGTATCCCATACGAACTCAGACCCCTTTTTTAGGAGCCACGTAAATCCATGAGTTATCTCGGCATAATTTGGGATAAAATGACGAAGAAAGTTTGCTTTCCCCTGCAAACTTTGTAACTGGCGAAGTGTAGAAGAAGGAGGGAGATTAAGGATCGCCTCAACCTTTAAAGGATCTACCCTGATCCCTTGACGTGAAACAATAAAGCCTAGAAGTCGACTGGATTCGACGCAGAAAACACACTTGTGAGGATTCAAATGTATACGGTAAAACCAATAGCGGACAAAAATGGCTTGAAGGTGGGTTGGATGATCGACTCGACGCATTGAGTGAGTGGGTAAATCGTCCAGATATGGTTGCACGATGTGCTTGATATCATGGAAAGCATAGGACATAGCGCGTTGAAAAGTCGCGCCGACGTTCTTGAGATAGAAGGGGAGTTTCTGATAGGCAAAAGTACCCGAAGGACAAATAAGAGCAGTCTTATGTTGATCCTCGGGAACAATGTTGATTTGATTATACCTGGAGAAACCATCCATCAGAGAGAATATTTCACTTCCGACACAATCGTCGACAATCTGATCGAAGAAGGGGGTAGGAAAGTTGTCTTTGGGACAAGCTTTATTGATATCCCTATAATCAACGCATACACGAATTGTGCCTTGTTTCTTGTCAATCGGGACAAGATTGGAAACCCAGTTAGTGAGGGCCACCGAGTAAATAAAGCCGGCTTTGAGAAGTTTCTCGACTTCGAGCTTGATAGCAACCGCTTTACGTGGGTGAATTGGATGAAGGCGTTGCTGGATGGGTTTAGCGTTGGGGTATGTCTTGATCTCATGTATCACAATGTCGGGGTCAATACCTGGCATTTCTTCATAGCTCCAGGTGAAGATGTCACAAAACTCTTTGAAAAGGGATGTGTAGGTGATGATTTCGTTAGGGGAACACAAAGCTCCGATATGGACATTTTCGACAATTCCAGGTTTGATGGATATGTCGAGGGGAATAGTGGGATAGATATTGCTTGAGTTCCCTTCAGAAAACACATCGTGTGTGGACTCGGGAACGGTTGATATGACGACAACGGTCGACGGGGTCAAGATCCGTTGGTAGTTCTCAATGGTATGTTGCTCCAGGAAGAGGATGGAATGATGATGTCCATCATCCCAAGGGGCTTCCTCCATGACAAACATGATCATCTCGTTTGTGGGAAAAGTGACAAGGAAGGGATATGGAGATAACTCACCAAGAGAGGGGATAGAAGGGGTTGCCGATTGAATGGTATGATAGGCGGATTTGACCGGACTTAACGACATTTCGTCGCCATAACGAAGATGATCTCCAGGGTCAGGTACCATCCATGGGTCGTGAGACGCAGGAATTCCATGAATCGAGGTAGAGATCATGTTGATTGAAGCAACGAATGAGCGTGGAACATCGGGTGGTGGAGTGGGGAAAGTACCCATTAACAAAGAGTCTTTGAGAAGGCCTACACCGACGTTCTCATAACCTACTGGGGTTTTAGCGATGAACGATACGTTGCCAGTACGGGTATCGGAGTTAAAGAAGGCTAATTGGTCGATGGTGACTACCTTCCCTTGATGTGGGAAATGTACCACACGAAAAAGGGTCGACACAACTGTGCGCATGGAATCAATCCAGCTGCGGCCAAGTAGAAGATTGTAATCAAGAGGAGCGTTAAAGACTTCCACTTCGACTTGGACCGTTTTTCCTTCTAACATGATTGGCAATGAAGGAAGGACACTGTAGGGCTTAAAAATGGAGCCATTAAAGGCTTTAAGAGTGTTTTGGGATTCATTCAAAGAGGGAGAGCCAATGGCTTTCTAGCAAGTAAGAGACATGACACATGTCGAGGCACCCTCGTCGATAATGATTCGACAAATGTTTTTGTCAGAGACAACCACTTGAATCTGGAATGCGAATTGAGGGGGAAACCTTGGAATGTGATATTTCAAGTAAACAATTATTAAATTTGTATCCGTCGGGTTGATTCCACCGATAGATTTCAACAATGCCTTCCGTTGTGTGGGAAAACTTTGAAGGACTTTGAGGGTTGACATCGCAGACGATGCTTGGGCTAGATCTTCAACAATGCTGCAGTTCTGGGTAGCATGAGCATGAGGATTGAAAGCCAATTTTCGAACAATGCCCTTTGGGGGGGGGTTGAGGAATTGTGTCAAGGCTCGATCGTTTGAGATGAAGAGGACCATTGGTAGGTGGAGTCGTTGGAGAGGGTTGTACCAATGAAGGAGGTGGGTCATCAACCTTCTCTTTAGAGGGAGAATAATCTTTGGCTCGAGTGGTGAGTGCAATGTTGTTTTGCTTTGAATCGCTAGTACACATCAATACATAGGATGTAGTAGAAGGTGAGGGTTGGTCATGAATGACCAATTGAGCCTATTTTTGAGACGGGAAGGGTTGGGACAAAACGACTGGAGCAGGTCGTTTTGGGGCTCCTTGAAGGAACTTAGTGACCTTGGTACGTCGTGGACAATCCTTCATGTAGTGATCATCACCACATATAAGACAAGGGTATCGAGGTTTGCGCTTATCCCGATCGTCAACAGGTAGAGTTTTGGTTCGCTCTGCTTGAAAAGTATTTTTGTCCTCCTTATTCTTACCCCTTCCCTTTTTTGATTTGTTTTTACCGGTTGGGGTAGATTGGACTGCATTTACCTTAGAAGTCTTTCCGGTGGGAGGGGTAGGAGACGGAGCATTTTGAACATTAGAAGAAGCAGGTTTGGGGTTGGTGCTTGAGGCGGAATGAGGTTGGGCATGGAAAGTGCCAATCACACTGTCGGCTGCATGAGAAGCAACTGGAGTAGTTGAAGTGGCGGAAGTGGAAGGACGAGGTGCGTCAGGTAGTAAGTCGTAAAGGGTACCTGTTTGTGAGTAAATGAGGTCAAGGTATTGAGCACGACTTATGGCCTGCTCTTCCGTGACTACTCCACTCATGGTGATGTCATGACCGATGTCGTTCACAAATTATTTTGTGAACCACTCTGCCAACAACTGATCGGGGAGTTTGAGTTTGATGAGACGTCGTCTCCGTCGCCACTCCTGAATGTGATCGGATATATGAGTGTCTTTGTTTTGTTTGAAAGAACTCAAAATCTCGGTCCCCGTTTTATAACGGATCGGTAACTGGTAGTGGGTGAGGAAAGCCATAGCTAGGGTGTTGAAGTCAACGAAGAAACCTTGTGGTAATTCTATATACCACTTTGCAGCAGAACCTGTGAGGGTTCGTTGAAAAAGACGTAAACGAATAGAGTCATCCATCAACGAGTTGGATGAACACTAGAGGTGAAAAGTCATGACGTGATTGTTTGGATCCTCTCTCACTTTGCCATTGAATTTAGGGATGTTCGATGGTAGCTTGGATGGTATAGCAGGCCATTGGGGAGAGTGACGAATTGGATGATTTAAAATCCTTGACAAGTCTGGGAGATCCAAAGCGGCCAAGAAGGGTAACTGTCAATTCACATGCGGGTACTGGTGACTTTGGGGAGGAAGCGCCGTCGGAAAACCGGTAGGACCATAAGAAGTCTGCATATAATGTGAAGACCCAGGCAGATTCGGTGGTGGTTGGAGAGGATAGTAGCTCATGGGATTGTATTCTTGAACAGGGACATGAGTTTGAGCATTCGAGCCCCAAATAAAATTGGACGTACCTGGATATGGTTGGCCTATACTAGGGGGTATCACAGATGTAGCTGGAAGTTTTTTCCCCCCAGTCGATTGAGGATTATGTTGTAGCAGATGATTCCAATACTGGGCCAAGGATGAAGGTATGTTTTGTCCATAAGGTGGGGTTTGCCCTCCAATTGGGGGTTGTGTTCCAGTTGGGGGAAGCGTTCCAATTGGAGGTTGTGTTCCAATTGGGATTTGCGTTCCAATAGGAATTTTCCCGCCAAGGGGGGGTTGAGTCAAACCTCCTTGGTGAAATTGTCCACCAACGGGAATCTGGTAATTTGGTGTGAATGACGGAATAGTGCCACTAGGATTAATACTGCCAGTGGAGGACGAGAAAGGTCCTCCAAAAGGGGTTTGAGGAAGTGTCAGAATGAAACTGAGAAGAGAGTTCCCAGAAGAAGAGGGACCACCAGGAGAGCCGGATGGGGTTTGCGTAGGAGTGGGAATGGAAGCATTCAACGCACGGTATCTGGGCGGTAGTGTTGGGGTGACGCTGGGCATACGCGGAGTGCCGATGGGGGCTTGGCTAACCGCGGTAATCCCGATGTGAATACTCGTAGTATCTATGTGATGGGCCATTTCTATAGGGATGATCAAGATGTGGTCAGATCGCAGGGCGTCTGTACCAGGAAAATAATAGGCAGTAGTAAACGGTACTGTGTCTGGGTTAGAGGTTTCGGAGAGCACAGGTGAGACGGTGGTTTCAACGCCTGATCTTGCACCAAAAAGGTCCCGTCTAAAAAACCCGTAGACCAAAAAGGATCTTGGCCTTCTATTCCTGGAAAGGGTCCAACCGATGATCTAGAAGAAACAACAACTAAGTCTCCGGAAGAATTCACTCGCATAAACTGTCGCTCAGAATCGGGGTGAAGTTGAAAGTCCTCTCGAGTATTGGTAATTCAGAAATGTTCTAGAGAGTCGGTTCGTTCCACTTGTGGCGTGGTAACGTCTTGGACTTCTCTCTGTTGAGGAGAGCCCTCAGGTGAGCTTGTAGGCATGGGTTGAGAACCTTCCATATGCTCTGGAGATAAACCCTGCATTCTACGTGAGAGAAGTGGAGGATCTATTGTGAACGAGTTACAAACTTACGAAGAAAATTGTATGGTCAACTTGGGTAAACAAACAACACGCGATGGTAAACAAAATCTAGGAAACAATACGAAGCAAACAAGACCTTCTAATTCCAAAGTAACTAGTTGGTGATGAAATCCAACATCGCAACAACGAGATGAGAAGGAGCTG
This sequence comes from Picea glauca, assembly GCA_000966675.3. NCBI lineage: Eukaryota > Viridiplantae > Streptophyta > Pinopsida > Pinales > Pinaceae > Picea > Picea glauca. The sequence continues at coordinate 861,796 of JZKD02S2291764.1, forward strand.
GGCTAGGGTGGAAAAGTTACACTGACGACCTACTTAACAGACTTACACCCTGGTGCAAGCTCCCACACATAATCATGGGTATACCCTCCAAGGAGCCCGAGTGAGTTTGGCCAACGTTGATTCCAGGTACCGTGAAGACTTGCCCCTTCACAGTCACCTTGTGTAAGACCCTAGAAAGATAGGCCGCTAAGGTTACCACCGACAACAATAAAGCCCGGGGGGACAGTCGACAGTCCGATCCACACGCAAGGGTAGGATATCTAGCCCGAAATCAACTCAAGAGGCTTCCACTCATCATTGTGGGTATACCTCCAAGTGACCCCCATAATACGTGCAATCTCTACATCGATATCAACAAACCAGGGCGAGTAACTCTGTCAATATCAATGCGACCTCATGTTTGACCCTTGTGTGAGAAGGGCTTCCCAGGACAAAATGTTGTAAATGGAATTTGACACTCAACACAAGATGCTATTGTGTGTTTTGTGCTTTGGAGAGTGTATCTCTCTACCTATTCCAAAGCACCAGCCTAGCTAAATGTTGGTGTAATAGAGCCCTAGAAAAGAGTTACTAGTTAAATTTTACAATTGCGCAATGTTATTAAGGGTTGTTGTTACTCAAAGGAAGCGGAGATGATGATGTTGCATGAGACTCTTACCCAAATGATGCATAGACATGAATGAAAAATATCAATTTTCGTTCAATGAATCCTATGTACGGGAGGGAAAGAGAAGTTTTCCGGACCAACCTTGAACTACGATACACAATTTCCTTTAAAATGCAATTGCAACGAATCACGCAACAATAACAATTCTCTATTGTTTCTTTTTCAATAATTTCAACAATTGATTTTCAATATTTTTGAAGACGAAAATGCTTTTGAAAGAAAAACGTTTTTTACTTTTTAAAAAGGACCTACACCATGATGGTGAAAGTGAAGAAAACCAAAAACTAATGAACAAGCAATAAACAAAAACCCAAACCAATCTTTCAATGGAAACAAAAATGACAAGCAGACCAAACTAGTCTTTTCAATTGCATGAGAAAAGTAATCTTCCAAATAATGACCAAATGAGAAAGACAAAGAATCCCAACTTTCAAACCGATCACCGGTTCTTAACCAAACAAGCACTCAGATTCCAAAATCAAAGAGTATATCTTTGCCGAGAAAAGTCAAGAAATGAAAGTCGAGAAAAGATGGACAGGAAGAGCCTTTGATTTCCTAAGACTGATCGTGCACAAAATCCGAAGACAAGAAAACATCAACCAATGGTCCAAGAAGCTCTTTTCAAGAACCTATATTGATATGGGCAGCTGAACATGCAAAAATCTTAAATCCAAAATTTTGAAAAGAGGGTTCGCATGCTAACAGTGTTACATAGTGCAAAAATGGGTCATTCTTGCAGGCTAGATTTTAGCATAGTGCGAGAACCTCGCACTGGACCTAAAAGAAAAGTGCGAACTCCAAGTATTCTTGTAGGCCATTGTGGGGTTCAGTGCGAGAATGTCTGAAACTAATCAAATTTGTGGAAAAAGACAAAAAAATTGAAGGGGCTTCTGGACCCAGAGGGTCTATCAGGGTATCCTGAAGACTCAGAGATTGATATGAATGGAGAAAGGTAAGGCAAGATCAAATGGCCAAGGAAAAACACCAAATATCACAAAGAAAACGGGTTATCTTCCCAGTGGAGTCGCCAATTTTGTTATCAGACTAATCGGTAGGTGCAGACACTAACAGATCTCCCTAGATCCACCTGGATCTAGAACAAAACAGGACAGGACATGACTCTTTCCCTAAGTTATGACCATTGAATTAGCTAGTAGGGAAGAACAAGTGACATACCTTTGTCTCGTTTCCTAGGGTCTCTGTTGCTCCCGCTTCGCTCCGACGCTCTTGTGAGGTCAAGACCAAGACAACACAAACCAACCAAAGTGAAGATAGAAAAATATATTCAATCGTCAACTTATGTGTATGATCAAGGAATTACACAATAAAGTAAGAATG
>JZKD02S2291764.1:863850-889659 GCA_000966675.3 Picea glauca
GTGACTCTTGGTTCCAACACACACACACACTTGCTCGATCCTTGTATGAAGAAGATCCAATTCCTCTTGATAGACTTGCTAGAGTCTCCAAGCTCTTGTTCAAGCTAGGCTCTTCACACAATTCCTTCACCAATTCTCCAGTTAATCTTGCTTAATATTTTCCATGAGAATACCATCAATACATAGGAGAGGATGAGATGGTTACTTAAAAAGAATGATCCCACAATATCAGGGAAACTAGTAAAAAGATAACCATTCGAATGCCAACCCATTCTCTAGAAGATTCCCTTCTAGAACCATTGAGACTTCATCTTTTTCCAAGCTTGAGAACAAGTTCGCACCCTATCTATGTAGCATAGTGCGAGAAGTTTGCACCCTAGCTGAAGGCAGCCTGCGAGAATGGGTCATTCTCGCACCCTAGGATATAAGCAACCTGCGAACTCTCTTCAAAAATATGTTTTCTGGGAAGAGATGAAAGTCACTTTTCTCAGGGGAAAGTTATTATTAGGAGCTTGAGTACACCATCATCAATACACCATCAAGATGACCAAAATCATGGGTAACACCTTCCAGAGCATTATCCTCTTTGAAGCCATGATCAAGAAGAGGCCACTAGCATAGTTTCTCTTCTCTGTGGCAAGCTTGTTAAAAAATGAAATAGAGGCCCTGAGCATAGTTCTTTTCCTGTGTCAAGCTCGTTTAAAAATGAAACAATCACCTCTCTTGAACCTTCTTTTCATCCACCCTTCTCCTTTTTCTCATCTTGTAGAGAAATTGGTGACAACCTCAAAGTCGGTGAATGAATTGAAGCTTGGAGGGCATGTCTCCAGCCTTTGATAATCATTCTGGAGTTAAGCCACTAGCTTTCAAGTTGGGGCATACCGAGCTTAGTCTTTGTTCTTTCTTGTGCTCGAAAATACATGAGAATGCATCCGGGTAAACTTTTATCTCTTTTTCGGACTTGTATGGATACACGAAAAAGGAACCCACCGGAGTCTCCTTTAATCTCTTTTCAGACTCTCTAAACATGAAAAGATTGCCGAGTGATCTTGCTTCCTTTCCCACTCGTTAAAAGTTTTGAAAGGGCATCTTTCGAGTGATAATTTATCTCTTTTTCAGCCTCGCAAGACTAACATTACGAAAAAGGACAACATTGGAGTCATCTTTAAGTTCTTTTCAGACTCTCTAAACATGAAAAGATTGCCAAGCGACCTTGTTCTCTTCATGCTCGTTAAAGTATTTGAAGAAAATGTCTGTTGAGCGATAGTTTATCTCTTTTTCGATCTCATCAGACTACTTTATGAAAAATGAACCGAGAGAGTTCTCTTTTAAGTGTTTTTCCAGACTCTATAATCATGAAAAACCTTCGAGTTTTCTATCTTTGGACTCATTAAAACAAACATCGACAGACCCATACGGGATCACACTCTTACTTCTTCCAGTTCGTTAAACAAAGGAAGAGGAACTTACCGAAGGTGAGTTATATCGAGCATGTGTTACCCTCCTCGAGCTCGTTAAATTAAAAAGAGGTACTCATCTATCTGGATCGGGGAAAAAATTGAAAGAAGCAAGCCAAGCAGTTTTTGAGAACATTACCAAGTAACTCTTAGAGTCGCCCTTGAACATGACACTTTGTATTTGCGCACATCTTAATCCGCTGAACCTTTGCACTGGACCTATCCTCTGAGTTTTTCTTACTCCTTTGGGTCACCTGACGAAAGTCACAATATCCACTGCATCATCAAGTTTTGGTCCATGTCATGTTTTTGCTGTTGTGCCTCAGTGTTCAAGTATCCGGCTTGAGAGTCAGCCATCACAAATATTTTGTCTTAATACCTGTGTCAATCCATGTTCATTTGATCTACCAATTACATCTCTGTGTCTGTTTCATGTCGTTGATGGGGGATACATCAAGGCCCTCCTTCGACGAGTCTATTCCTGTCGATTTCAACACATTATCCAGGAACTAGACTTAGAAACCAATTAGTACTTTGGGATCTGCATGCCTCAATGGCAGGCCTCCTCACATTCGACAATGGGTTTACATCATTGACCTCTAATCAGATGATTCCATGGATGTTTGAATTCAACTCATCCATTCACATTCCTTGGAATGTACTAGAGTACCTTGGGAATCATTGACATCAATGGTGATCTCCCTCGCGCTTGTTAACGGTTTACATCATTGATCAATAATCAAGTGGTTTCTGCCATGTTCAACATCAGGAAATCTATTCACATGGTTAGATTCGTGCTACATCGGGATCGGTAAAAAGAATCTGGGTTGAGTGATCACTCTGATATGTACTTTTCCCAGGTTGCGACGGAGTTTCTCTTGAACAATGACACATATACTGTCACATAGATCCACTTTGTATTGGTCATGGCTATGTCTTGTCATCTCATAGATCCACTGTGTATTCTTCGTGGCTACGATCAGTTCAGGTCATGGGAGTATAGATCCACAGTGTATCTTCAGTGGCTATACTTTTTATCAATATAATTATGGATCCGCAGTGTATTTATGGTGACCATACCTTGAAAGTCTCTATGACTCAAGCATAGGTATGCCTGCCTTGGGTTTGAAGCATGTCTTAACATTTGTTTGATGGTTGTGTGCAGCTTCTGTCAAGTTCTCTGAGCCCGCACCCTTGCTTGAAAGTCTACAAAGTATTTCAGTTATCAATTCTCGTTTTCTAACTTCATACTTTGGGGGGCAATCTGTTACACCTCAAAATTACTCACTTCGCAAGTGTCGTCATTTAAAGTGTCGCAAGTGTCGCATCTTGACTGCAAGTGTATAAGTGTTGCTGACATCATACCACCTTCTTGCCTATGTCATGCCTCCAATAACATGACAGGGACACTTAGGACACCTCAAAGATTAGTTATGAAGAGGAGGAATCAATCTACTAGAAATACAAGTCTCTTGCCATTGAGAGAAACACTAAAAAGTGAGTTTCAGAGAGGAGCGCTCCCTCATACACTGTTAGGGAGCGTTATAACACTCTGTCCACCCTTTTGGGGGAGCGTTATAACACCAACGCTTGCTTTCCTTCTCTTGGGGAGCGTTGTAACGCTCTGATGCCCCTTTTGGGAGAGCGCTACCTATTCTAGGTAAAAATTGGTTTGTTGAGAAGTATGAGGGAACGATCCCCTCAATATCTGAAGGTAGTTGGATTCGAATCCTTGGTCAAGCCATGATCTTAGGGAAAATCCATAACTGGAGGAGGAAAATCCTCAACTTACCCTAAAGATATCTCAAGTAGTTGGGCCTATCCAAGCCTATTTAAACAAGCCTTCTCATGGTGAAAGGGATGGAAAAGGTATTGTGAAGCATCCAACCTATGATCTCATGAAGGAGGTGTCTTTTGGAACATCAACATTCAGTGTGTGGACTATTTGAGCAAGGGTTCGGATGAGGAAGACTTGGCGAAGCTGCTACACTCACATCTATGGTTGTAAGTATTCTTCATTGTTGTTCTTTAATACAATATGCTTGGCCTGTTTCTTTCAAATCTGTGTTTGATCTCACATGAATTTGTCTTTAATAGATAGGTCTATTTTGAACTAATCTTAGTAGAGTAGGAAGTGGTTGTATCTTTGTTTGTCTACAGAGCTTATTGAGGAGTTCAAGATTGGATCTCAACTCGGACCATGCAGGGACAAACACCGGTAAAAGACACTTCTTTTCTCCTTCCTCCTCACACATTAGTTTATCTAGATCTAAAAAGGAAGTCAGTGTCCATAATGAGCATCTTCTGTCTTAAGAGTTAAGAGTCTAGCTCTTAAGAGGAGATCTACCTGTCCACAGGGAGATTTTCCTTCAACACTCACTCGTGCATGTATCTCCATATTTAAAATTGGTTATGCAATCCATATTATCAGTCCTTGTCCAATTTAATATCGGAGCTAGCCAATTTATGGCTTCATTAATGATGATGTTTTGCTTGAAGGTGATGTGTCGACTGATCAAGGTCTGTGGCAGACACGTGGGCTTGATTGGGCACCTGAATTGAAGATATGACTTCTTCTATTGATTATTACTTGTCAATGCACATTTATTATGACTTTTTTTTCAAGGGTAGGGTGAAATAGGAGGATTTTTTTTTTCCAAAGAAAAAAGTCGTAATTTTATTAAAAGGGGGTTTAAAATTACATTCGCAGATATATATTTGTTGTATGGCTAGCATGAATATATATTGTCTGTTAGTGTCTCATACAATTATGTGAATCTTCAGAAAGTATACAAACTTCAATACAAAATATTACATATTATGCGTGGGCATCCACCCTAGCATTGGCTAAATATTCAAAAAATAGTGAGTTTCAAAGATGGTAATTTTGTTATCAACATAGTATTCCTGCTTATGTACTCAAAATTGGCTGCCAACTGTATGTCATTTATGCTTTCTCTTCCTGGAATGACCTATGGAACTCAAAACTGCCAGCCTCAGTATGTTCTATGATATGTCAGCTTCCGAAAGCTAGGTGTGATGCTTCTTTGGAAAGCCTATTAGCCATGGCGTTCCTTTCCCTGATAAAGTGTGTTTGCGCTGAAGAAGATGCTCCAGAGAAGGTGAGGAGAGGGGAGTAGTGGTTGTAAGTTCATGCGTCCGCGAGCCCTGGTTGTGTTTACTGGCCGATTCCTGTCTATCCGAGCTTCGAGCGCCCGAGGTCTGTTGGGCCTGGCTATTGTTGGCCCCTGCTTCCTGCTGGGCTTCCCACTTTTTCCGTGGGGGAGATTTGGGGGAGCTAAACCCCTTTGTCTTCCGGGTTGCTCCTTTGGAGTTGAGTGGGCAGTGTGCCACCCCATGTCCATATACATGACAACTATGGCAATGAAAATGGATTCCCTCATAATCCAAGGTCTGAACAAATTCCCTCGTGGTCGATTGAATAAGGAGCTCTTGATATAAAACCTTATGCAGATTGATCTGTACTAATATGTGAGCCACAATCATGATCTCGATGTTTTCAAAAGATATGTCCACCTCAAGGTAGCGGCCCATAAGATTTCCAATTGCTTCAAAACAATGGGAATTCCAAAATAGCATCGGAAGGCCCGAAAGTCTTACCCAAATGGATTCCTTGTCTACCTGCTCACGCTTCACACCAAAGGTGGGCGTCCAGTGTTTGAGGAGGGTTGGGGTAGCAGCAATGCTCTAGACATTCTTAAGTGCCCAATCCACCTCAGCTGAAGAAGAAAATACAAATGCAAACCACCCTCTGGTGAGTAACCTGATATGGGGCATCTTGGTGAGCTCTGGGAGCCAGTAAGTGTGAACCCAACTTTTGAGGTATGCCATGCCCAATTTTTTCCCTCTGACTCGGCCCACCACTGGATGTTCTGAGAAATCCAGGACCTTGTCCATAGCCACGTCCTCCCCAAAAGCGAGTCGCCCTGCACCCGGTCTTTCGTTTGTACACTAGAAAGCTTTCGTCGGTCGGCCTTCCGAGCTGTGATGTGTGTTGTGAGTGTGTTGCCCCTTTTGGATGGAGGAGGAGTTCTTTTCGAGAGTAGAGGGAGAGGCCAACAGCTGGTTCGACTGAATAGTAGGGTTGCTTGTTCTGCACTCCAACCCGATAGTCAAAACGTCCAGTTGGTTGGTTACCTCTAATAAATCCGAGGGAGAGAAGTCCTGTGTGGCCGTGAGATCTACTGTGGCCCCATTTTGTGGATCGAAAACCTAGGGATCAATAAAATCCGTGAAGGAGTCACTTATACCCAATGAATACTCCCCCACCGTAAGTCCCAGGCTACTTCCAAAAGTGCCAGTTGGTTCGAAGTTGAAAGGAAGACTCCCACCCCAAACTTTGGGCAAGACTGTTCTAGTAGTTTGCTGGTCAAATAGGGTTATCGGACCTAGCCAATCCACCGCCGAGAAATCTAAGCCTCCAGATACCCCACTGCGTGTCTGTAGACCTGCTCTGTCACCCATCATAGCGGGCCCTATGGAGTTAAAGACAGTGCCTACCTGTCGTTTGTCAGAGATCAGCTGGGTGTCTGTGCAAAGGAGAGATGCCCTACAACTACCAAGAAAAGGTAGGGTTCTTGTCTTGTAGTGTCTACAAGCTCCGGGAAAGCCTGTAACCACGTCCTAAAACAACAACATCTTGATAACGAGGGAGTAGGTGCGCGGATCTAGTACTCTACTCAAAATAGGAGGAATTAATATAATATTCTCTCAATTTCACTTCCCACCCTCACTCCTGAAATGTTCTCTTTCCCAATTTTAAAGTTACACTCGTTATTAATATTTATTGTCATTGCACATTTATTATATGTTTTCTTCCTAAAAGTGAGGATGAGTGAAGGAATAGGGAGAATTAATATAATATTATCTCAATTTCACCTCCAACCCGTACCCTATTATCAAGTAGACAATAAGGGGTTTAAATCAGGAGAATATTATATTACCTCTCTCGATTTCCATTCTCATCCCCACTCTCACATTACCTACCTCTATCTTTATGGGTGTGGAGAGATATAAAGAAAAAATGTATTAAATAAATAAATATAAATAATTTAGAACAATTTGATATTTAAATTGAATTATTTACGCTGTTGTTAAAATGAAACATTCAAATTAAATTAATTGCTATATTATTATTTATTATTAGTTTATGAAAAAATATATCATAATTTGATTTTTTATAAGATTTGGAAAATCTTTTGTAAGTTTACATCTTTTAACTAAAAGTTCTTAAATAAAAGGATGCCATGTATTCATATTCAAAACATTATCTCTAATAAAAAAATTATAATTTTTTTTTTATAAAAACTTATCCTTAATTTCCAAATATTTTAATCATACAATTTTCTAATATATAAATTTATATATTTTATATACTTTTTAAAAATAAAACAACCAAGAAAAAACCACTAATACTCTCAAGCTCACCTTAAATCATAATTTTTTATAATCTAACAATAAAGTAAAAACTTATCCTTAATTTCAAAATATTTTAATCATACAATTTTCTAATATATAAATTTATATATTTTCTATACTTTTTAAAAATAAAACAACCAAGAAAAAACCACTAATACTCTCAAGCTCACCTTACATTAAATGTCTTTATCAACCTTGCCACTCTACCACACAAAGTGACAGAAAGTGCAACACACCAGTAAGCTAGAACAACCAAACTGATAGAGCAGTGATTGGGCCAGAGTTGCTTAGAGAAATGAAAGGACAAATGCTGAAGATTAAACAGAATTTAAAGGCTGCCCAAGACCAGAACAATTATACTGACAAGGGCAGTTTCCATAGGGAATTTAAAGTGGGTGATCATGTTTTCTTGAAGGTGAAGGGCAACAAAAGTTCCTTGAAGTTTGGAAATTGTTCCAAGTTGGCAGCCAAATATTGTTGGTTGTTTGAAATCCTAGAGAGGATTGGACTAGTAGATTACATGCTTGAATTACTTGCATCTATGTCTATACATAATGTATTCCATGTATCATTGCTTAAGAAATATATACCTAATGCTAATCATGTTATTGATTGGAATGTGATTCAGGTGGAGCAAGAATGCGCTTTTCAAGTGCATCGAGTACGCATTATAAACCAGAAAATAAAATAGCTCTGGAATCGATCCATAGGGCTTGTAAAGGTCCAATGGACTTGGTACGGTCCCGAGGACACAACTTGGGAGCATGGAGATGCTATGCAAGCAGAATATCCGCATCTTTTTGAAGATTTTTGAAAAATATTGTTGTAATGTGTAAATATGGTGCACTAAGGACAGTGCATAAATAAGGGGAGGGGATTGTAATACCCCAAGTTCGAGCCCCTGTTGAATTATAATGATGTTTAATGATGTTTATAGGTTGGTGAGACAAGTATTTATAAGCTGGAATGCTTATGTGTTTATTAGGCTGGAGTGCCTAGGTGCTAAGGCCAATGAGCCTATTTTTGTATATGTAATTATGCAAATCATTAATAAAAATTCATCGTTGCGTGTAGACCAACCACGAAGAAAGAGTTATGGGGGACTAATATCCACTAGGAAGGGAAAGGGAAGGGGGTTGAGAGTCTAGGAAAAAGGGGCTAAGCTTGAGGGCTTAACCCAAGGGAATATTATAATGCATTTCCTAAATTACTAAGGTTTGAGAAATAAACCCTAATATCTTAAGTTCCTTTGGGGGAGAGGAATGAATTCCAAGTGGAGAGAAACGAGCCCCTGGAAAGCCCAGTGTTATCCAAGACGCATGCAAATTTATGTGGGAAATTCCATTGTTGTGGGGGTTCACTGACCATGGTTTCCATTCCTTTCCCCATTCACTCATGCACCGAGCAGGTACGCAGTCAACCATTTCCGCCATTGTTGAACCCTCTACCATCGTGAACCTATGTAATTTGTTGATTCGTCCCTTGCTACCTGATTTTGATGATGTGGTTACCTAGTTGAATTAAGAGTTGGACAGAAGAAGCAAGTTGTCAGGCCCGTGGTTTGAAGAGGCGGGTTGTAAGGCCCATGGGTTGAAGAAGCAGGTTGTCAGGTGTTGTCACAGGGGCATACCTAGGGTTCAACTCCAAGAGCGTACAAACAAGCCCTAATTACTGGCCCTTTCGAAAACACTTGCGAGGCATATGCAGTCTCACCCGAAGTAGCTATAGGGGGTTGCAGAACAGAGATGTCTACAACCAAAGGGAATACAAAGTGGATCCAATACAAGAACAACACAACATCTATATGTCAGTTATCAACTTAGTCCTACCTCACACATTTATATGTCAGATCTAACCCAATAATGGAATAACAATATATCAAGAACAAGAGAACACCACATCAATCACACACAACACTGAGATATACGTGGTTCACCCTCTCCCTAGGGCTACATCCACAAAACTGTGCTTTATATTATATTAAGATGAAATCATACAGTTCTTATCTGCGCTCTTAGCTAGCAGATCTTCTCTCTTCTCTCTGTCTTCCCTCCCTGAGCACCCAACTACAAGGTTGATCTTCACACCCAGTTGAAGATCTTATAACACAGACTTCCCTCACTGCTCAATGCTTCTCTTTCTCACTACAATAATCACTCATAACAATAACAAACTTGGGACTCTTCACCGAACCCTCTTCCCTCATCTAGGTTCTTATTTATACATTACGATGACTCACCGACAACCTTAGACTGAAACCTAAGTGTCAAAACCCTAGATACAAAAACCCTAGGTGTCTAAAAGCCTAGGTCAACTTGACCCACGTTTTCAGGGTTTCGCCAACCTGTCTTTCCTTCTTTCTCGCGTGGTGCTCCAAAGCATCCAACGATGGATTTTTTCACTTGTTGAGTTGTCCATGATCCGTCTTCCTTGATGATCTGTCATCCTCGATCTCCTCATCCAATAGCTTGCTTTCTCTTATTTTGCTCCATCTTTTCTACTCTTCTGCTCACTTCGACCCAGTATCAGTCACTGTGTCTTTCGTGCAGTTCACATTCCGTCTTTTCTACCTTATTCTTCGCTTATTTCCATACCCAAAGGCCAACAAGCCCCTAACACTCACCTGTGACTTGTCCTGAGGCACTTCAGATCTGATCCTTCTGATTTTCTTTGACTTCAGGTTGTGCAGAGCAACCTGTGCTTTCTGCTCTCTCCTTCCCCACCGTGTGCAAACTATCTTTTCTATGTTTGGTACGCAGTTTCGACTGCACCTGGTACCTGGACCCTTCCTCTTTTTCTCTTACTGATGGCTACGAGGCAGCTGGTTTTCGTAGTACAATTTTAATCAGCTCCCGTTCACTAAAACTTCCTTCCATTATCCATTCAAGACCTTCAATTGTGAAAATCCTCCTTCCGTGACATAGAAAACCTCATATGGACCCAACCAATGTGTTCTGAACTTTCCTGGATGCTTCATGAATTTGCTGTTGTATATCAGTACCAAATCACCTCGCTTAAATGCCTTCTTCTTGATGTGTCTGTCATGGTAGGCCTTTTTTCTTTCCTTCTGTACCTGCTAATGGAATCCTACAATAAAGATGTCTTCTTCTAGTTCAACCAACTACGTTAGCCTCTCTTGAACAACGCCAGTGTCATCCATATCTGTAAAAGCTGCGATTCTTAAACTCAGGACCAAATATTCCATCGGGAAAACTACTTCTAGACCATAAACCAACTTAAAGGGGGCCTGCATTGTTAGCTTCTTGCAAGTGGTTCTATAGGCGCATAGTACTGCTGGTACTCTTAAATCCCAGTCATCCTTGTTCACATTGCAAATCTTTGTTAGCGCTGTCTCCAAGATCTTATTGAATGCTTCGACTGACCCATTTGCTTTAGGATGGTAGGGTGTGCTCTTTTGATGATGGACTGCAAATTCCTCCATCAAGGCTTTAATGGTCTTATTGATAAAATGTGTGCCTTGATCGCTCATAAGGATCTTTGGGCATCCAAACCTAGTGATGATGTCATCAAATATGAAGCGTGTAGCTGTAGTTGCACTATAGTCCTTAACTGCTCTTGCTTCGGCCCATCTGGTCAAGTACTCTATCACAGTGACTATGTACCTTGCTCCTGTGCACTTTCCTGGTGGGTTTATAGGTCCCACGAAATCAATGGCCCATTTCTCAAATGTTTGTAGGGTCAACTGCAATGCTAAATGCATTTTATCTCTTCTGGACGGTTTCCCAACTCTCTGGCAAACATCACAGGCTCTGTAGTAGTCCTTAGCATCTCTGTGTAAAGTAGGCCACCAGAGGCCAGCTCTAAGAACCTTCTGTGTTGTTTCTTTTTCTGTGTAGTGTCCTTCTGCGATGCCTTCATAGGCTTCTTCTAAAATCAGTGGTTGTTTTTCTTCCATAACACATCTCCTTAGGATCTCATCAGGTCCCATCTTATATAACTGTCCAACTATAAGTGAAAAGTCTGCATCGCACACTATCGGTTTTTTTTTCTAGGTGATTGTGTATTCGCTAGGTGCCATCCCTGTTGATAGGAACTAGACTATCTCGGTGAAGTGATCATCAATCTTTCTAATGGCCAGCAACTGTGCATCTGATAGTGTATCCTCCAAACTAGTAGGTTCCTCTCCATGTTCCAACCTTGACAAGTGGTCAAGTCCTTTGTTCATTCTCCCTGGTTTAACCACGATCTCAAAATCATATTCTTGAAATAGCAGAAGTCATCTGCATATTCTCCCCCCCAACACTGGCTTTTTGAATAGGTATTTCAGCACAAAGTGATCAATAAATTTTTAAAGTGTCCTCCCAACAAGTAGTGGCGAAACTTCTGTAGCGCATACACCATGGCTAACCCTTCTCTCTCAGTGGTGGTGTAATTAATCTCAGCTGTTGATAACTTCCTGCTAGAAAAGGCTAATGAGTGGTCAATGTCTCTAGCTCTCGGTTGTGCTAACACAACTCCTAATGCAATAGAATATGCATCAACATGCACGTGAAATTCCTTGCTCCAATATAGGAAAACCAGTATAGGCGCAGTAACGATTTTCTGTTTCAGTGTGTCGAAGCTCTACTGGCATTCTTTTGTCGAATGAAACTGAAAGTCTTTCCTCAAAAGATTCTCCATGGGTGTTGTGATTTGTGCATAACCTTTAATGAACTTCCTGTAGTATCCAGTATGTCCTAGCGCAGTGCACAACTGTTTGACTGAAGTGGAAGGGGGAAAATCAACTATAATGACAATCTTAGATGGATCTACCAACAATCCCTACTTACACACAATATGGCCTAGCAACACTCCAAAGGGTGAAAATAAGATGCACTTCTTCAGGTTCAGGGAAATCTGACATTGCCTGCACTTATCCAACATTAGTCTTAAGCATGCAATATGATTTTGCAACAAACTAAAAACAGTCCAATCATCAAAATATACTTCCTGAAATTTATGTAAAAACTCCTTGAATGCTTCGACCACCACCCTAGAAAATATGGATGGCACATTCTTCAATCCAAATGACATCACTGTATATTGGTAGGATCCCCATTTTGTGGCAAATGTGGTCTTGTGACGATCTTCCTTGGCAATCCTGATATGATGGTATCCTGAAAATCCATCTGTAAAAGAATAAACCTCCTTTCCTCCTACATTATCTAACAATTCGTCAGTAAATGGTGTAGGGAATGGGTCATGCAAACAAGCATCATTCAGCTTCCTGAGGTCTACACAGATCCTGATTTCTCCGGTGTTCTTATCCTGCACCACCATAGGGCTAATCCACTCTGACTGTTCAATAGGTTCTATGATTCCTTCTTCCAAAATTCCGTCGAGTTCAATCTTCACTTTCTCCTTATATTTAGGGTTCAATCTGTAGGGTCTCTATTTGACTGACCTTGCATCTGGTTTCAAAGGGATCCTCATCTCTCCCATGGGCACTTTAATGCCCTTCATATCAGTGAACTTGGTTGGAAACAAGTTCTGATATTCATGCAGTAACTCTATGATCTTGTCAATAGTGGCAACATCCCAATAATCTCCAACATTTGCAAGCTTCAATGTTTTTTCTGTTCAAATATTGAATTTTTTTATTTTAATTGGTTGTCCAATGAAAGGTAGCTCAATTCCTGTTCCTTCTATGTCTCTTTGTCCTTCTGTTTTGGTGATGTTCACCTTCCTAGGATCATCGTCTTCGTCAACATTGATATTGTAATAGCCTTGCAATTTCTGGAAAGGCGCAGTCCATTTGTCCTCTTCTTGTTCCAAAGGGAGGCTAGGTGCCTCCTAAAATACTTTATGTCTTACAATATTTAACGCTTGATCCATTGTAGGGTATTGGATTTCAAACAAAAAGGTAGTTACAAAGTTCTGAGTCATACCTTCCCAATTTGCAGTGATGAGATGCAGTTCTGCTTGAAGATACCAATTGATAGGGGTTGTGTCCAGTGTGTTGATGAATTTGTGCACCCACTTCTCTTTAGGAATGCTACTCCAGGCTTCCTCACAACTTTGCACATGGTCCTTTGGACAACTTTGACCTGTGTACCTAACATTGCAACCTTCTACTTGCTCTGAAAATCGTGTTGTCATCAAAGTGAGACATTGTACCCAGTTTGTAATGTTTTTTTTGTGCGTTCCCCACCATCTTGCTGGAGTTGCTTTCAAGGCCTCATCCATTGCCAACAATCTTTTTTGTATTGGTACAATCTCTTCAAATTCCAACAAGAACACTTCTAAATGATTTAGACCATCAAAGGTGGGCAAGTTACTTACTGTTGTGCTGATCCAACGAAATTCTCTGGTTAATCTAGCACATCTCCTTGTAGATACTTCATACATTTTGTTCTTCTAGTTCTCCAGTGCTTCTTCTGAATCCGATGAACATGTGCTGTCACTTCGCCAACTTAGGTTCCCGTCTACTATATGATTAATGTAATCTTGCTGCCTGGCTGTTAATTTGTATATGTTTTCTAGTTCATATGTGCGGTCTTCTTCTCTGATGGGTTCTGTGTATCTCTGACCTTCATCAGTATCCAAAGGTGCAATGACCCTAAGACCATCTCCTTCAAACATCATTCTTATTTTCTTTAAATCAACCACAATGGAATTATTGAAAGCCCAATTAATTCCTAACAATGCATGGTAAGGACAACTATCATCAACTATCTCAATCACCTCGAAGTCTAAAAACGTCCTTACTCTGTCGATGTCCACAGGGACATGTTCCAATCTTCCAAAGGGGCTTACAAATTGTTGATTAGCCATCCTAAACCTGATAGGGGAATAGATCAACTTAGGTTTTCCCATCAATGCCCATGTCTGCTTCGTCATAACATTGACCTCCGACCCTAAGTCGAGGACCACATAGTCTATATCATACTCTCCAATTTGAGAATTCAGGTGCAGTTCCTTATTTGTCCTTCTCTTTTTAGAGACTTGGTGTACTTCTCTATTCAACAAGAAATCTACCTTTCCTAGCTCGTACTATCTGATTAAATTTTGTATCTCTTGTACAACGCTTTCATCCTGGATCAACTTAATGCAAATATGTAAGAATTCCATGAGCTAACTTAACTCTTTTGCTTCTCCTGGCAGACCAGACTGATCGAATGCCAGGGGAATTCCAAATTCTCTTACTTCTGGTCGTGTCTTTGATGAATAACCTTGGTCTCTCCCAAATTCTTTTCTTCCCTCCTCAAATATTTGTTTTTCTTTCTTCGCATCAAACACATGTGTCTTCTCTGTAGCTTTCTGCACCCCTGATTCTTCTGTAGTATTTCTCGGAGTCACTTTGTCTTCTCCTATAACAACACCTTCTCTAGTGATTACATCAACTCTGGGGTCTTCTCCATGAGGTTCTGCTAAGATGATTTGTACTTGCTGGTTTCCTCATTTTTCCTGAAGTTTTTCTAACAGTGCAGGACAATCTTCAATGACATTCTCAAATGAGTTGCAGTAACTACAAGTGGTTCAAGGGTTCTAGAAATCCCTTGCCAAATTTCTTTCCCGTGTGCAGTTATAACAAATGATTTGGCCTCTACGTCATCCCATACCTCCTCCTCATCCTCTTCCTCTGAATCCACCGCGATGGTTGAAGTTTCGTCTTCCTAGAGAATTATACTGCATAGTGTTTCCTTCTTGCTATACTTCACCTTGAATTTTGTATATATCCCTTGACCTTTCATGCATGAGGTCATAGGCTCTACAATCCTTATCATCTGCCCTACTGACTTACAGAACGTGCAATACATATTTGTGGGTGTCTAAACATATTTTTGCATGTAATAGAATTCACTAGGGTGATGTCTATTTCTACATACCTCGCACCATGGTAAGGTAACTTGCTTTAAAGGACTCAGAGATCTAGATGCCAAATACTTGTGAAATAGGGGACAATGATCCTTGTCATGGAATTCTGATTTGCATCTAATGCATCTGATATCTTCTCTTTTACCTTTTCCCTTGTCTTTATTCATATCTTCGACCTGCAGAGATAAACTAGTTAGCTGACTGAAGATTTGACTCATACCTGAGTTGGATTCTGCCATAGGAGTTGATTCTAGTTTCATGGCGATCTCCAATGCCTTAGTTTGTGAAGTAATCTTCTGTTGCATCAGAGGGACTCTGATGTGTGGTAAGAGGGAAAAAATGAACCATTCCTTGTTCTGCTCATCTGGGATCTGAAAACTCAAATGGCTCGTTAAGGTCTTAAACCTCCAATCAAACTCCCAAACAGGTTCATCTACTTTCTGCTTGATTTCTTTCAGTTCTGTAATGCATTGCGACTTCGACTTGGGTTTCTTGAATTCTCCAATCAACGCAGTCTTGATCTCGTTCAACGGTTTTGGATGGACAACCCTTTGAACAAACTTCATGTACCATATTAATGTGCAGTCTCTCAGGGTAGTACTAAACTGAGCTCGTTTAACAGCTTCGTTGGTGACATTCTTAATACTCCACACAAATTCACATGGAAACCAATGCTAACCAGGATCTTCAGATCCATCTCCTTTAAAGGTGGGTAACCTCATCTCATCTGCCATAGATCTTCCTAGGTTTCCTGACTGAGTATGTGGTGGACTGCTAGTGACAGTGCTCTGAGCGCTCTGGTGACTCTGATTACTCTGATTGCTTAATGTTGCTAAAACAACAGGAGGAGTAATAATACTTACGTCAATGATCTGCATAGTTCCTGAAGTTTTTGACTCTTCTCGGTGAGGCTCTTCAGTCTTTCCCTATTCAGCCCTACTAGATTCTGAACGTTCCTCATTCATCAGTTCTTCTTCCTCTCCACTGTAAAACACTTCGGCATGTACCAATGGTTTGTGGTTCTGTTCGAACAAGTTCATCGAGCAAGTTCACCGGAGGGACCTCTCCGAAGATTCTTCCACTGCACATATGTCCCACCTATGTGTCACTGTCACTTTCTGAATTCTTGAACATTATATTTTCGATTGAGCCAACTATTGTACCTTCAAGATGGTCTTCTCATGCAATAAAATCTTGATCCTCAACTTCAGAATTTGTAAAATTTTTCCTCTAGGTCCCTTGAAGAAGTATCTCTCTGCTTGACTATACGATTCTACTCTATCAAAAACAAACTCAGTGATATATCCTCCAATGGTGCTATCGAACCAGTGATCTACTGCTCTTGAAATGACATTATCAACTCTCTTGATCTTCTTGATCAACACCGACGTCCAAACCACATGTGGTCTAGATCTGATCTCAAACTGGGTGTCTGCTAACCTAGCTAGCCACTCATATAACTCCTGATGAATTCCTCCAAATAAAATCTTGTGTATATCAGTAAAGATATGCCTTCCCAACCAGTTCTCAGTGCTAAGCTTAGGGTTCTTGTTCTATTCTTTTGCGAAGTCCTTTTCTTGGTCTTCTATCCACTTCTGAATCTTTGTTTTCGATGGAAACCACCTTGACATTCCCTTAAGAAGATCCATTTCCTGAAAATAGAACCATTTGTTGGCACAGGAGCAAACCTAGGGTTTTGCTCCAAGAGTGCACCAACAAGCCCTAACTACTGGCCCTTTTGGAAACACCTGTGAGGCAGATGCAGTCTCACCCAAAGTAGCTATGGGGGGTTGAGGGACATAGATTTCTACAACCAAAGGGAATACAAAGTGGATACAATACAAGAACAACACAACATCTAGATATCAATTATCAACTTAGTCCTACCTCACACATTTATCTGTCAGATCTAACCTAGTAATGGAATAACATTATATCAAGAACAAGAGAACACTCCATCAATCACACACAACACCAAGATATACGTGGTTCACCCTCTCCCTAGGGCTACGTTCATAGAACTGTGCTTTATATTATATTAAGATGAAAACATACAATTCTTATCTGCGCTCTTAGCTAGCAGATCTTCTCTCTTTCTCTCTTCTCTCTTCTCTCTGTCTTCTCTCCTTGCACACCCAGATGCAAGGTTGATCTTCGCATCCAACTGAAGATCTTACAACAAAGACTTCCCTCACTGCTAAATGATTCTCTTTCTCACTACAATATCACTCATAACAATAACAAACTTGGGACTCTTCACCGAACCCTCTTCCCTCATCTAGGTTCTTATTTATACATTACAATGACTCACCGACAACCTTAGGCCAAAACCTAAGTGTCAAAACTCTAGATACCAAAACCCTAGGTGTCTAAAACCCTAGGTCAACTTGACCTGCATTTTTAGGGCTTCGCCATCCTGTCTTTCCTTCCTTCTCGTGCAGTGCTCCAAAGCATCCAACGGTGGACTTTTCTGCTTGCTGAGTTGTCCACAATACGTCTTCCTTGCTGATCTGTCATCCTCGATCTCCTCGTCAAATGACTTTCTTTCTCTTACTTTGCTCCGTCTTTTCTACTCTTATGCTCACTTTGACCCAGTATTAGTCACTATGTCTTCTGCACAGTTCACATCTATCTTTTCTGCCTTAATCTTCGCTTACTTCCACACCCAAGGGCCAACATCATGCATGTGAGCAACTCTCTCCAAGTGAGATAGATTGTTGGGGAAGTGATTTCTCCTGGAGGGAGTCTAACAACAACTACAAAGCTCTGAGAATTCCTAATCCGGCCTGTTGGTGAAGCCATGGAAGGGAAGTGGAGAAACTGATGGATTGTGGAATAATGAAGGTGTATATTCCCTTGGTGGGACATGCATGTGGGGAATGAGTTTTGTGAGCGGTGGGCGTAAGTAGGCTCCTTGGAGGGAATCCTTCATGTTTCATTGTGCAACTTTTTGTAGTCTCAACCTAGCCTAGAATTTCCTTTACCCTGGGTGGAGTTTAGTCCCAGATCGGGGGTGACCCATTGCTAATAGCTTGGAGCAGCGTGATCTAAGGCTGGGAGGTTCGTGGAAGGTCTTCACGCAGTCAGTGGTCTTCTCATAAAAAGATGAGTACCAATTCTATGTTAATTGTATGATGTGTATCTTGTACATGTGTTATAATGTTATGAGTATTGCATGTATATGTTGCATGTGTAGGCTTATTGTTATTTCCACATTAATCTATATTGTAGCAGAATGTTTATGTCTGTTTAAATTTGCATTAGATATATATGTTTATGAGCTCGAATAGAGCATGCATATCCCAGTGGCTTAAGACCGTGATGTGCTACAGATCTGTATCAAAACTTTGTCAGTTTATTTTTGAAGTAGTGGGATGTTCCCGATCTAAATGAACGAAAGACATTACAATATGGTTTTCAGAACAATTTGGTTTTGAAGTAGTGGCATGACCTAGTCTGGATGGCTGAGTATATTACAATTACTATGTATTAAATGAATGTTCTAAAAAAAACTATATAACTACAAAATAAATAGAAAATATAAAATTTTCATATAAAATGTATGACAACACATTATGAAATTTAATTTTTTTTGTTTCTCCACTCATCATTGATAAAGCTTTTTTCTAACATCCCAATTATGATTTTTTGATTGTTTTAAATTTCTTTACAAGAAATAAATGCTAAATTTTGTTTCTCCACTCATCATTGATAAAGCTTTTTTCTAACATCCCAATTATGATCTTTTGATTGTTTTAAATTTCTTTAAAAGAAATAAAAAATAGAAAAATTCATATACATTATGAAGTTTAACAAAATTTTGTCATTCTTAACATTTCTCCACTCATCATTGATAAACTTTTTGCTAACATCCCAATTATGATTTTTGATTATTTTAAATTTCTTTAAGATTGTCATGGATTGTCCAATTATAATTTTTTAAAATTGTTATGAATGGTTAAAGCTATGACCTATTACAAATCGAGTAATTTTATTCATAATTTCCTACTTATAATACATAGTACTTAATTTTAATAATTAATAAGGTATTGTAGATGTTTCATATTTATTTACATTGTTTTGTTAATTAAGTATAGTTTGGATGGTTGTGAGGAATGATTGTTATCTTCTCCATTTGGGTTCAAAACTCATAATAACATGAATAAAGCTCATATAAATATGTTGTAATGGCTTTGAACCTATATATATTGGAAAGTTGCCTTTAATTCTTAATTAAATAGTAGAAAAATTACTATTTCCAAAAGGAAAAAATTATTTACATTTTTTAAAATTAAATAATAATTTTGAAACACCAAAACATTTTTTCCAAATAAAAAATAACACATTTTACTTTAAGCTTCCAAAAGAAACAAGATAAAATAGATATTGACCACATAATTAGTTAACTCAATTTGAAGTTCGATTCGATATATTAAGTCAAATGAAATAGAGATAATTATCCTCTCGATTAAATCAAATTCTATAACTAAACAAGTGGGATGAATAACAAAGTTGTATCTATCTCTTAAGAAAAGTTTGATAAAAAATGAAGTTAAATACTAAGTAATGGGAAGAAAATGACATTGCCTTTTGAAAGAAAATACTACATGTTTAATAAATACTAATATATGACACATACTTGATAAAATAAAATGATATTTTAGAAGTGTGGTTATATTATGTACGTTGTAGAAATTGTATTAAGAAATTAACTCCATGAGACTTTTATTTGAGATATTAAATATTTGACACATACTTGATAAAATAAAATGATATTTTAGAAGTGTGGTTATATTATGTACATTGTAGAAATTGTATTAAGAAATTAATTTTATGAGAATTTTACTTAAATAGGTGACATGTATTTTATTTTAGGTATTCATGTTTTTATTTTTATATTAAGGGATTTGTCAACTCACGGTTTTCGTACTTACGTGATACGTGGTCGATATCCGTCCTCTACCACTATAACTCTAGATGCGCCATGTTATCACTCCAGGAAACTCTCCTAGGCTGTAAGTCGGAGATGCCTGGTAACTAACTCTTTTTGGGAAATATTTTCTTAATAATTGATGTGGTTTTTGGATCAAGATGAATATCTAGGGACTGGACTGTGTGTTTAAGACTGTCTAGAGATATCAAATATCACAAGGCCTTCTAGGAATGCAATCAGACAAGGTTTGATTAAATAGAAGAGAAGATAGCTATTGAACCAGATTACACTCATATAAAACAAGCACAATGGGTTTAAGAACTAAGGAAATAACTTATGATTCTTAACTTAATCAATCAGTTAGTGAGATGACAGTCACATGTAGATTGAATAAGCGCCAATAAAGAAATCATTCACTCATAAGATATCAGAGAACAGAAAAGAAAAAGTCTGACAACACAACTGAAGGAAGCTTGCAATGTTTCATATATTAAGAATAAGTCTCTCTTACAGTAGCAACATGTAGAACCCAAAATCGAACCCCTTAGTTTGTCTTCTATCCTAAGCTTTATAGATTTGCAAAGTAGTTCTGAGATCCTGAAAACATGGATCAAATCAGCTAAAAATAGTAAGTCAAAATCTGATTGCAAAAGATGAGGGATGATCCCCAAAAGTGAGGTCAATCCCTGATTTCTGGTCCTTCTCTCTTGTTGAGTGCTGGTGTAGTGCAGGATAGCCTCCCAAGGCTGGATGCTGACTCTCCAAGAGAGACAAATTCGAATCTGTTGAGGTGGCAAAGTATCCTGAATTTCTGCCTTTGTTAAATACATCAAAAACCTCTGAAACACCTCCTCCTTCAACAATCTGTCAAAAATAACTGTTGTCTTTGTTTTGATAATTCACTACATGTCTATTCCAAGAGGTTTCATCGCATTCTGATTCGAAAATTTCTGATCTGGGAAAAAATTCGCTCATTCTGGCAGTTACAGGATTTCGGTGGTTAACTGGAAAGCTTCTGGGTGAATTAACTACCGAAAGCGCAACTTTCGATGGTTAATGAACAGTCCTCCTGTTTGCCTAAACCACCGAAAAGGAAGGTTTTCCAGAAATAATCTGCTTTGGGAAAAATCAATTTTCTCAGCCGTGGAATGTCCATTTTGCATGTTCAAATAGTCGATCGACATCTACAGATCATAAGATTTCCAATGGTGCATTCAGATTTAGATTTGGAGCTAGGGAAACTAGAAAAATTTTCCTTACAATATTAGGCATCGTTCTTTCAAAAATGCCAGTGCGTTTTTGATCATTAACATCTGGCTCCAACTGGGATGGATACCTCCCTGTGAGGTCACCAAGAACCTGGCAGACCTTGTGCCTTTATTATTGGGCCATGGAGTCATTCATCCTTTTCGATGGTTAATGAGCACACACAGGCTCGCCTAAACCACCGAAAACAAAAACTTAACCAAAAATCGAAACTGGATGAATCTCGATTACCTGTAAGAGAAAAAAGACCTCAGGGCTTTGCTAGACGAAGCTCCTCCCTCTGTTTATAACACTACCAATTCTCAATATGAGGTCAACCGACACATCCACTGTGACTATCTTCCATGATGAAGATTTTCACTGTTTGCATATTTCAGCCTTCCAGAAACACAATGAGGAAAACATGCCGCACCACCACTAGCATCTACATAAGGTATAGAAGCAGGATCAAGGACTACAGTAAACCAAAAATCCACTGGATTGTGTGGACGATCATAAAGAAGCCACCGATAAGTTTGCAGTAATAATAAAAACTCAGGCTGTGAAGCCACCAACGGAGGGTGATGCCGGTTGCAACCATGTCTCTACAAACCTTTTCTGGATCGTGTATCAATACAACAACAACTTTAGTTACAAAGCATTTCTAGATCCTCTGATATATGCAGGTAGCCTTTTTAAAAAATGACCAAATATAGTCAAAAAACTTCTTTTTGAATTTCTTCTTCAAGAATAGTTTTTAGACTTGGTTTGATAATTCATAATCATCCTATTTCAGAAGATTTCACATCATTCCAACTTGAATATCTCGAATCTGGGGAGAATTTTGAATATTCTGGTCAAAACAACTTTCTGTGGTTAACAATATTTGGATTTAAACACCTTATTCACCAAAAGCACCTCTTTTCGGTGGTTAATGAGCACTGGAGGGCTCTCCTAAACCACCGAACAATAGAAGTATTTCAAAAATCAAAATATCAAAATTCTGATTACCTGCATGTTTGTAAATAACTTCAGGGCTTCTTAGATGAAGCTCCTTTCTCTCTTTCTGGACTTAGGTGTGACTGTCCTCCTGCCCCTAGTTCCAGAAAAGACATTGGAATGTCCTTCTTTCAAATCAAGTCTTTGTGAATGGACGACAAATAAAATATGGACGCTATATTTGATGGCACTGTGGATTTGAATCAACACTCTCCAGTTCTTGGCAGACTTGTAAACTCTGCTAGCAATGTTTTATCAATGATGAACTCTTCCTGGAATCGTGCATGAATCTTTACACTGTCCAAGTGGATGTGCTCTTAGAATTGATCCATCACTTGCAGTACCATCAACCATTGAATTTATAACTTTATGCTCACAAAGATTTTCATCAAGTGCATTTCCACTTTTAGTCATAATAACTGGAACTAAACCACTACTAGTAGTCACACCTCTGCCCCAAACATCCATTGATGCAATACTATCTCTCATATAGTTCCCATGCCACTTGATGATAGGACATTTTCAATCACTCCACAAGCCATAAAACCCATGTGAAATCCATCTGTATGACTAGACCGTTCAAACATTTAGTCAGGACTTCCAACATTCATGCCCTGTTGAACCTGAAAATATGATATGATTCCTACCGCCTTGATATTATCATTTTTCGCAGAAACAGACCTTTGTCAACACTGAAATTTGGTTGAATGTCCAACTATCATACATCCCTCCTCCAAACCTGCAACATTACGCTGCACAAAGCATAAGTTCTTCTCTCTAGTCTCATTGCTGGCAATGTCATGGAAACATCTTTCCAATGTTAGTTCATCAAACTTGCCTTGGTCTCTTTCATTTTGGTATGCCTCTGAATATTGCTTGATGTTTTTATATATTGTGGTGCCAGGAAAATGACCTAGTACAACGATATGTGGATTTGTTGATTCATGTATCACACATGCAAGATATGCACCAACTCCAACAAGTACACCAATCTCAATGCCAAGGGATAGCGTGGTAATACTTGTTGCAACCCATAAAAGGAAATCTCTTTTATCAACACGCCAAAGAAAGATAGCCTCTTCATAATCAATCAGACCCATGACAGCTGATACCATAATTGCTGCCAGAGTGCATTGAGGTGTATCTGTAAAAAGAGGTGTCAAAAATTGAAGAGCGCAGAGAATTATCACTCCCATAATGAATTCAGATAAGCCGATCTTGAAAATGATCCCGCTCTAGGATATGCAGAAAAGAACGAACCACAAATATTGGCCACTCCAAACCCAAATAATTCTTGATTTGAATCTAGTTCATAGCCATTCTTAGCTGCGACTTTGTCTCCTTCATCTTCCACGTGACCCAATGCCTAACAAACGCAGAGATTTCACCTGCGCAATTTTTGGAACCTGAATCTTTGCGATATTAGCGGCTTATGAAATTGACACCTGATTTTCTTCCTGGAGGCACAAGAGGGAGAACCTGCCAGACAGTACAACCAGTTCTTTGAAGCCAATCGAGAAAACAGAAAGCCTCTTAGCCTAGCTCCCCAATGCCGTTGGACCCTGATAATGAGGTCGGATGCAGCAAGATCCCCGCCCTTCCGCGATCTTTAGGATCCTTACGAGGTTGCCAATCCACATAATCCTCAGGCAGATCTTCTCCTACTTCATAATTGGTCAAATCTTTTGACACTGAGCTGATCATCTTTGTTCTCAGACTTATCCTTTTCTGCACGTTTCACAATTGGCAGATGCTAGTCTTTGAAAAATGACTAAGACGAGGGGGCAATGAATGTATGGTATCATTTCTTAGTGATTTTGTGAGAGCCGAGAGACGGTTAGAACCTGCCATGGCCATTGCTTATGTGGAATCGAGTAGATGAGAGTGGAACCCATAACCTTGTATAGCTCAAGATCATAGCACATTAGTTCATGAATATTGCCAATTAGCGGCCAGATATCTTTGACCTGTTAGATATTCCAAAACGCAGAGATTTCTCACCATGCCCAGGACACCTGCAGTCAGTTTTAGTTTTATCTTGGGGTTGAATATGACGACAACACTGGATGTACAACTCCTGTGAGTGACCAGGTCTGAATTTGGGTGATGTTCTTAGCCTTAATACTCAAGCAAAAGCATATGGACGACTCGATATTCGATATAAATCCTGAGGAAATGTTGAATCATCAGTATTTGAATATAAAAATGATGAACCACCACTTTCAATGCTTAAGAACTTTGAATGAAGCCAGGTCTGTGTGTTTATTTGTAACAATAAATATATCAACGCAGACACCTACTTGAACATCCACAACAGCCAGATCCTTGTAAAATGGAGTCTGTTCTGGAAGCAATGCACGGTCAGCATCTTCACCCTTGCTAGACACCTTCAAAATTAGAAATGAAACTTCCTAATAATGCCATTAAATATCATCTATCATTATGAACCCTTCTCATGGCATTCAGATCAAGAAACATTGGATCTGTGCAAAATTTGTAGCATTCTGCCTTGTTTCTGTGCTTTTGGTAGTTAAAGAGGCAAAATTTTGAAGACGTTAACTGCCAAAAGCTCTGCCTTTTGGTAGCTAATGAACAATCATTTGTTCGCCTAAGCCACCAAAAGCTGTAACTTCAACCAAACTTCAAAAACTCAAAAATTTCCTTACTTCATTTATACTTTGAAGCTTTGGTTGCCTTGACGATATTCCAGTCTTTTTTACCGGTCTGGTTCTTCCTCCTTAAGTTCTGTGCCAAGCACCCCAACAAATGGATCTCTTAGATCAAAACCGAAAATGTTGCCAAAGTCTCTTATAAGGGGATCCTCAGAATATGGTTTTCCATGAGTGAAAGACAAACAGTTTTTCTCTGCCGAAATCCAAGATAGGGTCATCCAAATGCATACCCCTGTTTCCTCAACCAGTTTTAGAATGATATCATGTAAAAGTATTTCGAGATTTAATAGGAAAGTTCATATCTGAATCATTTGATGCCATACCAACCAAACCTAATTCCAAAAGGCAAACAACAACCCAATCTTTCATATTGAGAAGAATGTTAGATTACGTAGTATATGGACAAAGTGTTTACATTCTATGGAATAACAGATGCCCTCAAAACCAAGAAGTTCAACTAATAATCGAGAAGCTGCACCCATGGATGACCATATTTCTTCCTTTTTTACAGGTATGTGCTCTAATTCCTCATTGCTGAATTCATCATGTTCACGATTCAGTTTTAAGATGGCTTTAAGGTCTGCTTCAATACCCACCTCAATAATCGCAACATCAAATGATTAAGTGATTGCTAGGTTCTCTAAGGCACAAGCAACCTTATTTTGCTTATTTATGAGATCAAAACTGAAAAGATCTAACTATTCGTATGGAAAGCTTATTCCTCTACCTACCCCTACACTAACTAAATGTTCTTCCTCTTATCAAGTGAATTCATGTTTCCAATGAAGCCATGTCAGAAACTGATTTACAAGCATCATTCTAGATCTTGACCTGAACAACAATGGAAGCCATATCATGCAGAAAAGAGGTTTAAATAGATGATAAAAACAATCTTCTTCTGGCAAAAATATCCTTGGGTTTATGCTGCTCATACAATCCAAATAGTCAACAATAGGGCCATTAAAAATGTCAAGGAATACCTCTTTAAGCAGTTGTTCCAACTGAAGATTGACATGCTGCTGTCGATGGCTTCCACCGATCTCCATGTCAATTGTAAACTACTCATCTTCGATCAAAGAAACATGCATGATGTACTGCTGATCTAATTCTTTTTGCTCTTCTTCACGTCTGCTGCAAATTTCCAGTCTCTGCAAATCTTGAAACTATAGGCTGCCCTCACGATCCTCTGCATATCTGAAACTGTCACTTGTTGTCTTGTCAATTTGCTCTTCACTTTTTAAGTTTT
>JZKD02S2291764.1:935786-958203 GCA_000966675.3 Picea glauca
GCTTTTTCTTTCGGCAGATTGTAATAGAGAAAATTTTCCGTTGCCAAGATTAATACAAAGTGAATTGAAGACTCCATATTTCGTCAAGATTGAGTTATGTGTTTTCCTCTGTTATTTCATACTTCATGTCATTTTTATATACATCTTTGATGAATGCTTTAACTGCAATTTAGTACAACTCCTACTGTGGCGATCGGGTTTTAGCTATCTAATTATTTACATCTTTTCCTCTATATCGTCTATTAGCAGGTACAAGACCTGTGAATTTCCTAGATCTCTATATCTTATGCTTCATTAAAGTGTTTCTTTTCTTTTCCTTCTTCTGTTACAACGTGAGAGTCCTCTTGAATTGATGCCTCACATTGTCTGACAGCTCTATGTTTTCTTTCGTTTCATACTCGGTTTCAAATTTTAACTCAGTTACGGAAAACGACCTTCGATTTTGTTTAAACCATTCAATTGGCTTCACAAGATTTTTTCTCATATAATCTAAAATTGAATCAACAACTTAAAAACAACGTCTTAAATTTTTGTCCCTTAAATGATAGCTCTTGTTGCAAGGCAACCTCACATAGAACCCAACCTCTCAGACCAAACCAACATTGCTTTAAACCTCTTTGATACTATCCTAAGAACTGCAACCACCCGGGTTGAACTCGAGTGTTCGTGGCAACCATTGAATGAGACATAACCATTCAAGAACAAGTGGAAGTTAGACATAGACAACTTAGAAATCAGCCATAGTTTCTCTTCCATTTGTTTGCTCCTTTCCATATCTTTACCCTCTTCTGGATGCCTAGACTCTATACTTCGTATCCTTCAGTACAGACTCTGGAACAACATCTTTCTGGCACTGTTGCCAGGGAATGGAGAATCGTAGTCACTTTCCCCTGAGAGAACGACATTTCCAAGTTTCATTTTTTTATAGTGAACAAAGAGTGAACACCTTGTTAAGGCTAAACCTTTATCATTCACTTGGCGACTCCACTTTTAAGTAAGATGGCATCCGTTCAAAGGAACACCAGACAAAACCCAGATGCTAAATAGACCGTGCATGTTTCTGACCCTGAAAAAATACTAAAACCAAGGGGTCTTTTCAAATAAAATACTATTGTTTACCAACCCAAGTCTACTCAGTCCAAAACTAATATCCCTCTTGAACCTTCATCCTTGTGAGAAATTTCTCTCGAAAAAACATCGGATAGTACTGTCGAAGCTGAGAACCTAAACCCTAAGCTAATCCTACCCGAGATTAAGACCGAAACCTCTCCAACTACCGCTTATGTTAGTAGGGGTGAGACGTATGCCGTAAATCTCATCCCTATTAATATCCCATTGACTCTCGATACAAACCTCTCTATCACTCTAGGCCTTGAAGAAGGTACCACACACTCGGATTCGACACCGGTGGGTTCTCCCATTTACGTATCTTTCAAATCAGAGGAACTGAGTCCTCGTATACCCTCTCTCCCTTTCCCAAGTTTCACCTCCCTTGATAAAACATTCCTTGAATTTTCCCCCCTCCACCTCGGGGAAGCTAGAGAGTCACTATACATCTTTGCCAACCCTCTTTATAATGCACCAATTTCCTCTCCTAGGTTATCCATGGATGCCGTCGAAGGAGGAGCAGGGGGAGTAGGAGGTCAAGGCCAACAACCGCTCCCCAGGGTTTTCGCCAAGGTAGCCGCTAGATATGCCCCCTTGGTTGTTCCAATACCCCTCCATGATTTACCAGAAAACTATATGAAAAACTTGCCCAAGTTCACAGGAGAAGGAGATCTAACCGCAACCGAGCATATCAAATTCTTCGATGAATTCACTGATATTCTAGGTCTCGAACATGAGGACGTGTATTCCCGTTTGTTTGTCCAAACCTTCGAAGGACAGGTAAGAACTTGGTTTTGGAGCTTGCTCCCAGGTTCAATATTATCCTACGATGCACTAGAAGACCTATTTCTCATACAATGGGGCGAAAGAAAGGATCATTTATACTATTTGAATGAGTTCGGGTCTTTAAAGAAAAAGGGATAAAAAACTATTATAGAATTTATCCAGAGATTTAACAAGTTGTACAATAAGATCCCAGTTGAAGTTAAAGCGTCCCAACTCGCAACCAAAGTAACTTTCGTAGGAGATTTCGAACCCGACTTCGCTCTGTTGTTAAGAGAAAGGAGAGGGGCTGACTTAATCCGAATGCAAGATGACGGTGTGGAAATTGAGTCAAACATGATGGCTTCGGGTAAATAAAAAATGAAAATCGAAATGGGAAACAGGGAAACCAAATGTTTTAGAGAACAAGCGGGTCCCTCTAGATCTAGAAAGTCCTTAGATGAAAAAATGGATGACATGGCTAGGATAATAAAAGAGCTATCGAATAAGATCTAAAGAATGGAACTAGACCAATCCAAGGCTAAGTAGTTTGCTATAAGAGAGTTCCATAGAAACCCCAACCCTTAGATTCAACAAAGACAGATTAAAAATGAAGATAAAAAAATTCAAACACCTCTCAAAAATGAAAATTTTATTGGAGGAAATGATATGCAAGAGTTTGAGGATTTGGAAGAAGACGTAAGCAATTTAGGCGACGACTGTATATGACCTCATTTAATGAAAGAAGATTATGAGAAGTCTCTAAACACTGAACAATCATCGGGTGAAAATAATAACCTAAACAACGCTGATGATCCCGCTTATCAAGGAATGGCCGACACCATAATTGCTAAGCTCCAGCATAAGTACAATCTGAGGCCTAAAAACAAACTTGTTTCGATTACTCAACCCAAGAAATTTTTTTCTAGAGGTGAAACATACAAGCCAACCCCGAAAGAGACTGAGATCCAAGCGAGAAGAACTAAGACAGCTGAAACGCAGACACCGGGAAGCAGATGCACCAGAAGTAAAACAATGCAAACAAATGAGTTGGAAAAGAAGGAGTTCGATGTTTCGGCAAAAGAAAAAGATAGAGTTGTGGGAGGTTTTAGCTTAGAAAACGAGATAAGTAAGATCAAAATACCGATACCTTTGGTTGAGTTGGCTAAGAACCCTGTGTACCGAAAACAAATAACCAAAATGATAAATTTTTCAGATTTAGAGGGTCAGTCTGACGTAATAAATTTGGAAGATGATAAGCCTAACATCACTTTTGGTCCACATTTCGAAGGTGCCAGGGACACT
Source organism: Picea glauca (assembly GCA_000966675.3). Classification (NCBI taxonomy): domain Eukaryota; kingdom Viridiplantae; phylum Streptophyta; class Pinopsida; order Pinales; family Pinaceae; genus Picea; species Picea glauca. The sequence goes on from JZKD02S2291764.1 coordinate 938,961, forward strand.
GTTGCCCCCTTCTATATTACCCTGAACTTGCACGATCGGCTGCTGCATAATTGCATGCTGGACTCTGGAGCCTTTCATAACGTAATGCCCAAATCTATTATGGATAAACTAGGCCTTGAAATCACCAGACCCTATGGAGATCTTTACTCGTTCGATTCAAGGAGAGTTAAGTGCATGATCAAAGATTTAATAGTTACTCTCGCCCATATTCTGGTGAAAAATGTCCTAATGGATGTAGTTATTGCTGATATACCCCCGAAGTATGGTTTTCTATTATCTAGATCTTAGGGAGCCAAGCTCGGGGGATCCCTTCAGCTGGATATGACCTATGCCACGATCCCTGTTTTTGGTGGGTAGTTCACTCGATTATACAAGGAAACATGGTTGGCATATACGGTAAGTGATCCTCAGAATCCTAACAATTACCCTATCTATGTCGCCGATCAAGACCTGGGAAATTGTGTTTTGTCTTTTGATGATAGTGAAAATAATTGTATAGAAGAAAGTTATATAGATGAAATCAAAACTGAAAAGACAGATAAAAATGTGTATACCATTGGAACTTGGAAAATGTTTTTTGACGGCGCTTCGTCGTGTGGAGGAGTAGGTGCAGGAGTGCTTTTCGTGGCACTTGAAAATGAATTCGTTGTCCCCTTCTCTTATAGGCTACAATGAGACATAGAATACAAAAACAATGTATGCGAATATGAAGCTCTAGTCTTGGGAGTGGAAGCTACCAAGAAGCTAAACATAAAGAACCTAGAAGTCTATGGAGATGCAAAACTGATTGTGAAGTAGGTAAATCGACAGTACCAGGCCAAGCACTTGAGACTAAGGTCCTACAGAAATTGCACCTGGGATCTAATGGAAAATTTCTTTTCATCAGTAAAGGTTTATTTCATCCCACGAGCGGAAAACCAACAAGCCGATTCACTGGCCAAAGAAGCTTCGAATTTTGCACCCCCTACCGCTTTCAAATTAAAATACCACATAGAGGTGAGGCACAAACCATCCATACCAAAAAACATACAACACTGGTAGGTATTCGAAGACGACGAACATATCAGAAAGTTCTTGGAAATGGTGGATGATTTCACCGAAACTCACATTGACCAGGAAAACCAAAATGACCATACCTGGATTATGCAAGAAGGGGAGGAGCCTCAGGTGTTCCGAGAAAAAATCGCAAATCATCACATGCTAGTGTTAAAAATTAATTAGATCCCTAAGGGCCTGATACCTCTGGAAAGGTTGTTTGATCAAAACGACATGCCTCTAAGGTCTACCTTGCAGCCCCAACCGGAGGAGGTCGAAGACTGTGACATGGGCACTGCTAAAGAACCTAGGATAGTGAAACTATCAAAGTACCTTCCTCCTGAGATAAAAAGCAAGTATACAGACTTGCTCGAGCGGTATAAGGATGTTTTTGCATGGTATTACGATGAGCTCAGAACCTATGCAACCTCTGTGATCAAGCACAAGATACCTTGAAACCTGGTGTTAAACCCTTCAGACAGAAGCTCAGACAAATCAACCCCATTTTACTAGCTGTGGTCGAAAAGGAAGTGAAAAATCTTTTAGACGCAAAAATAATTGTACCTCTCAGGTACTCTTACTGGGTGGCAAACCTAGTCCTGGTTCGGAAGAAGAGTGAGGAGATAAGACTGTGTGTAGAATTTAGAAATATAAATAAGTCCTCTCTCAAAGACAATTATCCTCTACCCAAAATGGATCACGTTTTGGAAAAAGTAATTGGGGCAAATAGGATGTCGATGATCGATGGGTTTTCCGGTTACAATCAAATTGTTGTCAATGAGCATGATAAATAAAAAACAACTTTCACCACCCCTTGGGGCACATTTATGTATGAAAAAATTCCTTTTGGTCTGATGAATGCAGGTTCTACCTTCTAGCGCGCTATGGATATCGATTTTGTCGGTGAGAGAGATAAATTTGTGGTTATCTACCTTGACGATCTAACTGTTTTTTATAAATCTGATGAAGACCATCTGATACATCTGAAGAAAATGTTCGAAAAATGCCAAAAAATTGGTTTGTACTTAAACCCCAAGAAGTCTCACTTTGCGATGCAAGAAGGTAAACTCTTGGGCCACATTGTGTCTCGAGACAGAATCAAAATCAACCCTAAAAGGGTAGAAGCTATAGACACCATAAATATTCCTAGAAATGTAAAAGAAATTCAGTCATTTTTAGGAAAAATAATTTTTTTGAGAAGATTTATCCCAAACTTTGCTRAAATCGTGAAATTGATCACAGAGATGCTAAAGAAGAACAATGAAGTGAAATGGACGATGGAATCTAAAGCGTCGTTTGCACGCATCAAGAAAGTTATCATCGAAGTGCCCGTACTAGCAAGCCCTGATTATCTAAAATATTTTCTGATTTTCTTGTTTGCCTCCGAACACACAGTGGCGACGATACTCCTCCAGAAGAATGAAGAAGGTTTCAAGCAACCAATAGCTTTTTTTAGTAAAAGTCTTAGAGACGCTGAATTGAGATATGATATAATGGAAAATCAAGTGTATGCTATGGTGAAGGCGCCGAAGGATTTTAGAACCTAAGTGCTACACTCCAAGGTAATTGCATACGTGCCCACTAGTTTTATAAAAGATATATTGGTTCAACCTGACAACGATGGGAAGAGGGGTTCGTGGCTTGCTAAAATTCAAGAATTCAATCTAGATGTGAAACTGATGAAACTAGTAAAGGGACAGGGTTTGGCTAAGCCCTTAGCTGAATCAAATTTCAAAGCACTCAGAATGAATAACTTGCAGGGATATGAAGGATTTGGGGATGTAAATGAGATCGATGACCAAATAGCTACAACTAGAATCAAGGAGAAGTTTTCCTTATCGGATTGGTATAAAAACATAGTGTCCTACCTATTGACCATGAAATGACCTGGCAATCTATCTCCAGCTAATTCCAGGACACTGAAGCTGCATGAGGTGAAGTACTGTATATCCAAAATCCAATTGTACTGGAAGGAACCATTAGGCTTCCTACTGGTTTGTTTAGTAGAATAAAAAACAAAGGGGGTCATAAATGAATTTCACAAAGGAGTATGCAGAGGGAATCACACCTAGAGGGCAACAACTTATAAAATCCCGAGGGCAGGATATTATTGGCCTAAACTATTCTTAGATGTCAACTCCAAAGTCAGAACCTGTAACCCTTTCCAGTTGTTCGCGGGAAAACAGAAGCTTCTAGCGGGCAAACAAAAGCTTCCAGCGCTACCTCTGGTTCCTATCAAAACCGAAGCCCCTTTTCAACAATGGGGGTTAGATTTTATAGTCGAAATCAACCCGCATTCCAGCGCTCAACACAAATGGATCCTCACTACTACAGATTACTTCACCAAATGGGTGGAGGCTATTCCAACTAGAAAGGCAACCGATTCAATGGTAATAGATTTCTTGGAAGAGAGCATACTGTCCAGATTCGGCTGTCCCCGAAAGATAGTCACGGATAATGCCTAGGCATTCAAGTCTATGGCAATGGTCAACTTTTTCCAAAAATATAACATCATATTGGGCCACTCCACAACATATTACCCTCAAGGAAATGGGTTAGCTGAATCATCAAATAAAAGTTTAATTACCATAATTAAGACGTTGTTGAGCGAAAACAAAAAATCTTGGCATGTGCATTTGAAGTACGCTTTGTGGGAAAATCGGATAGGTATGAAGAAATCTATTGGTACTTCTCCTTTCCAAATAGTATATGGGACTAATGTGGTACTACCTATAAATCTAGTGCTCCTTTTGATGAAGCTTTGGCAAGATGAGAAAGAGGAACCAAACCATGTCACAAGAAGAATAAATCAGCTAATTGAGGTCCAACAACACATGACCGAGGTGGACGAAAGGATGCATAAATACTAGGACACCATGAAAGCACTGTTTGATCATAAGGCCAAAGAAAGGGAATTCCTTCCTGGCAATTTGGTTTTGAAATGGGATTCTAGGAGAGAAGACTCTTGGAAACATGGTAAATTTGACCATATCTGGTATGGACCGTTCAAAGTCTTAGCGTCTGAAGGGAAGATTTCGTTCCTACTGGAAAATTTGGACGATAAAATTTTCAACGCCCCTGTTAACGGGCGTTATCTGAAGTATTATATGCAATAAATGATTCCCTAGTCTCCATTGTATATACCGATTTGTGTTTTCGTTTTATTTTTACAACTTTGGTTAAGTTTACCTTCATCACAAATAAAACAGGTCAGTGATCTTTTAGGAATAAGGATATACAATAATCAACGCCTTGAAATCTATAAACCTTAAAACCCTGATACTCCCACTGTTGTTTTCTTTCAGGATTACGGCTACAACCCCAATAGAAAAAAGAAGAAAATGAATGGGCATGAATCGAGAAATCAACCCACCCGAAACATGTGATAAATGAAAGTGTATTAAGACGGAATCGAAATGGTAAGGCAAAGGTATGATCACCCGAACTGTCTAGATTTTTTGAGTGATCATCACCTAGGTGCAACAACGTTTCATCGAATGTGGTTTTTCACCGGGTATGACCACTAAAGAACTTTGTCACTATGGTTTCCAAGGTGTTCCTCCCAAATAAGATGAAGATATTTGAAACAAACTGCAGAAGTAAAGTAGCCTCAAAGAAAATTTTCTCAAGGTTGAAACTAAGTATAATGCCTATGCTTATAAAATCCGAGCTTTCCTTGTCACTTTCCCCCCCTTTTCTACATTTCTTTCTCCCCTGGGACCAGATGTTTCCCTATAACATCCACAAAGAAAAATGAGTTACACCTTACCACTCAAAGCTAGAAAAAGATTGTTTTGAAGGCTTCCCAGATAGCTCTTTGGCTCCTACTGAACTTAGATATGCATGGGCTGATCCTAATTCTCTTAGCTATTTCAAAAAGTTTTAATGATCAGTTTTGCATCAAAAGAAGGCCCTTGGAAATAAATTCCCCCATAAGTTGCCTGCGGACTAAGATGTTTTGAAGGTCAAAGGGGAAACTGGTCCAGATTAATCAAAATGAGTTAACAAACCTCTATAGCAATTTATACACATATATCACCCCTGGTATACTTTATACCAATTGATTGCCCCCACTTCATGTCAAAAGCAAAATATAAGACAGATGGTGAAAGGAAATTCGAAAAATTTGATTGCCCCCATCCAATCCCAAAGAGATGATGAAAGGAAATTCATGAAATGATTGCCCTCGTCTCAACATTTAAATGCAAAGTTACAACTTGAAGTGGTGAAAGGAAATTCAACAAAAGGGAACCAAATAACTTCACCGGGGTACTGAACAGGCTCGCTGGCAGCGAAGCAATGTCTAAGATATCCGTAAGGCTATTATACATGAACCATATCGTTATCTATGACCAGATTTCACTTAAAGCTAGATCTACATCCCATGTCCATACATGAATCCCTGTTTAAAAACGTCAAAACTACTTCACATTGATGCAAGTAAAATCAACAAAACCTGTTTAAATCCTTAAGATTCTTTGGTCATCCTAAGTAGATACAAGTTCAGTATTAGGGAAGCGAAAGCTACTAGGTGAACCGACTGTGAGATAGGGAAGGGATGAAGTCCCGAAGGCTTTCAGAATTAGGGATGAAACCCTCCTTTTTCTTCTATATCCTCTTTCTAAACAAGTCCCATAGAAGCAAACTAATGACTCCATTTGCCCAATAAAGGCACGTGGTCTACTGTTCTTCTCATCCCGCAAGGAGACGATATCCCTAGTTGGAGCCTATGTTGGAACACCCTTTTTCTTTTTAATATTCTAGGTTCAAAGGTTGGAGCTACCCTTGTTTATAAGTAAGTAAGAGGTTATACTTAAACCCAAAAAGCTGGACTTCGGGATCTCGCGTATTTCACGATGTACCTGCCAAAGCCCCGGTATCCTGACGTGCGAAATGACAATAAGGGTTTAGTTCTAATCAACATTATCGAACCTCTAAGCATGGATTATCAGATGTTGTTACCTCGTGCTCTCGCGTTTTGGGAGTTACTTGTCAAACATTTTCCGAAGCCCCGAGATACGAAGTTGCAAAGTCATTTTAAGTTACTCAGGTTAATATCAAGAGTGATCACTTTAAACTCTAGTTAGCCTTTATCGCAATTTCGCAACTTGGTGATTATTACCTCATAGAACAACACCTTTATAACTCTGCTCCCTAAGGTCGTGATATTCATTAATTAATCATGGTTAATTAAAATCTTAAGTCAAATCACAGATTATAAATCAAATCGCACCATCGCGATTTCGAGCTTTTGGGTCTCAAAGGCTAGAAGTGAAATCGTCCGATACGACGAGCGCCGAAAAGGAGATTAAGGACTAAAAGCACGAAATTAAAAGAGCTAAACTGGATTAATTAAGGCCTTGAGTAGTTTTTAACCGTACAATCTACGGATGAAGCTTTAAATGTTTCTGCTCTTTTCCCAAGTTACGATTCGTCAAATATTTATGGCATTTATTTGAATTTTAGTGAGGAGATTGACAGTAGGATCCCACTTATTTGCTAAAATCTTTCCATTAAACGATTTAACCGTTCTATCAGCAAGGACTATCATGAACTTAAGCTATCTAAGAAAAATGTTTTCTTTCATTATCTCATCTTTCCTTTCTATTGTGCGCAGAGCTATTTCACCAGGATAACTTTTGTATGTGTTTTCAATCTTTTACGACAGGGGATCTAATTGCAAGGTTATACATCATGGCTCCACGAAAAGCACCCAAGGCAGCCGCTGAGAGCTCATGCCAAGGTTCAAATATTGTTTCTGATACTTCGCCTCGAAGTATCAATACTATTAAAACATGGACGCACATTTCCAATGTTCTGCAGCCCGAGGTGATAAATGGATCAGATGATTCATGCGATAATGAGGACGACGACATGTCCACCAAATACAAAATCGTCTCTCAAGTAGAGATTCACAAAATAGCAGCAAGGCCACGACTTCTCCCCTATTATGATATGGTCAGATGGGCACTGGACCATGTAGACATCCTGACTAGAACGATTTTCAATGAACAGAGGGAAGTAGTTGGGTCTTTCAGACCAGAGAACTTACAGGCAATGTATAAATTGTCACCCACACCAAACTGTACTTACAATGCTGAATTCCTAGAGAGGTTCAAAATGAAGGAATGTGAGCAGTACGAAAGAAATTTGTTCGATCTGATCAAAGAGTGGGTTTCACACCCCGCGAAATTCAGGGCCAACACTCATGGAATTTATTCAATATCCTCTTTTATGTAGCGATGATGGTCTGTAGACTGTACGGGAAGGATGACACTACTCACTTTTTCCTCCCATGGGTATCTCTCATTCATACAGTTGATGAAGGTTTTTCTTTCGACTAGGCCAAATTGATGTCGGATAGTCTCACCAGTCGAATTACTGAATATCGAGCGCAGAAAGCCAGCGGGAGAGCATCTTCATTCTTTATGTCTGCCTACATCATGGACACTATTTGCTTCATGAAACCCTTCCCATTGATGAGTTGGAGCTGGACTCCATCTAATGCTGAACCTATCCATGTCTACCACTCAAAACTTTGGGAGGATAAGGCCAAAGATTTCATCTATGAGATTTTTAACTGGGTAATGGTATCGATGCATGTCTCTATCTTCAACCATCTGCCTCCCCGAATTTTGGATAACATCACGACCAACTTGAGTAATGTAGAAGATTGGTATATAGAAGTAGAGTTTTCATACATCAGGGTTTTTGGCACCTCTAGTCCCCCCCATGCTTTGCCGTTATTCCTACCAGATAATCTAATATGCCACAAGATCACCAGGCAAGCTGTGCTTGGTGGGATAAGAAAAGATCTCAAAGGACTATCAAAGAAGGTATGGCCACCCTTCCCCATTCATATTGGTTCATACTCTTGATTAGATTTTGGCCATGCCAAAGCCGAGGCCACGACTTTGGAGGAAATGAAGTTGGTGAACATTGTGTTCAAAAAGCATGAACCTAATAAGGTTTTGAGTAATCACTTGGCGAATTGTGGCGTGAAGAGATACGAACACGAGGATTCACCTCATGATGAAATCTTCCGAGGTGGGAGGTGCTACTCTGAAGTCTTGAGTCAGATTCAAGCCTTGCCACTTGGAGATATGGCCGATTTCCTCAAATTCGAGGAGCATTGGAAGAGTTGCCTCCCCTAATCTTACATGGAAAAATCCAAAAGCTTCTAGACACACAGCAGGCGGAAGCCAAAGGCTCAAATAACTCAAGTCCTGGCAAGGAGAAAAATCAGGAAGGGACAGAGGAAGGGGAGACCTCGAAATAGGGAGCCGAAATCCCCGATCAAGGAGAGAAAAACCCAAAGTCAGTTGCGCCGGGCGAGCAGGTACTAAGTCAAGCAGAGATACCCTCGCAAAAGGTAGGCGACACCCCACCGATCACATCAAGTGAGTCATCCACAAACGCTACCCCTAAACAATCATACAAAGAAATCGACAATCCGATTGCTGTTATCACACCCTTACAATTCACAAAGGGGAACCTCAATGCGGGATGGATTTTCAATGAAGAAATGACGCCCATTTCTGTAGAAGAGATGCCTCCTAATGAGTTTTTCTTTGATAATAAAAGGAAGGTCGTGGTGAAGAAAGAATTATATCAAAGAGAGGGCATAGTGACTAAAAAATTTAAAATCATGATAGATGGAAAGGCCGTGAAAGAGGAAGAATTCGCCGAGGAGATAGTGGGAACATTAGGAGCTCATGCTATGGCCAATCAGTACTCAGTTGGAACTCTGAAGGCGTAGTTGAAATGGAAAAACCTCTTGATCAATAAGTTGGAGGCTAGGGTAGTTACGACAGAATCGAATGTCAGGGATCAGGCGAACAAACTTCTCGAGGAGGCCAGAGCAGTTGACCAACGGGAAATCGAACAGCTTAGAGCCGAGCTCGAGAAAATGCATCAGTCGACCCAGATAAACCAAGCACAGGTAAGTCAGCAAGAGGAGTTAATACAATAGTTGCAGTCAAAATTGAATTCTACCAAGAACCAGGTCATAGATATAAACATATTCCAATCCCAAGCCACTGAGATCCAACATAAGGTGGAAATAGCTCAACAGAAATTGCTTGCCAAAGTGGAAATCATCCAAATTCACTTTCAGACGATTGATCAAGCGCTAAAGGATATCTCTTTGAGAGAAAGAGAAGTTGGGGCAGTTCGAATTGCTTTCCAGGAGGCTGTTGTAGCAACAACAAAGGAAGGAATGGTCGGTAGTGCCAGATGATCCATCCCAGAGCAAACTGGGTGAAATATCTTACTGAAGGCCTGTGAGCATAATATATCAGAGAGCAGAAAAAGAGATAAAGAGATGAAGAATTCTTGTGAAGAGACATTCGGCTTGATAAATAAAAAATTATTGAATCTTGATAAGGAAGATAGCGCCGGGACACTGGGCAAGATTAACATAGACAAACACCTGTTAGATATCAAGGAGAATGTTGAAAAGGAAAAAAGATGAAATATCCCAACTGAGCTAGGTTGAATTTGCCCAAGTGGACAAATGGTTAATAAAACCAAGTTTACAATTATGGTCCATCATCACGGAAGACCAACAAGTAGGAAGACGATTGCCACAACTAGCGAATGATTGTTACACTTTTGAGGCAAAAAACCAAGCAGAGCCCTCAAAGTTGATAGCCCAGTTGATTGAAAGTTGTGTCAGTTGCGTTGAGCAGGGGAAAGGGCAGGCTTCTGGTGTTAAATGGTGACATGCATTATTCCATCCTATTTCTGGGTACAAAGGAACAAAGAAAGGAAGGCACTCCGCCTGCATGGAGGAAGACAAAGAGCAAGGAAATGAAACGCTTCATTTCCTCATTTGTAATCAAAGGCTTCTAGAACGAATGGAATTTGAAGTGTTTTTTAAGCTTGTATAAATATGCATTTTAAAAGGAAAGGGAGGGGGGGTTTTTTCTTTCGACAGATTGTAATAGAGAAAATTTTCCTTTGCTAGGATTAATACAAAGCGAATTGAAGACTCCATATTCCTTCAAGATTGAGTTATGTGTTTTCCTCTGTTATTTCATACTTCATGTCATTTTTATATACATCTTTGATGAATTCTTTAACTGCAATTTAGTACAAGTCCTATTGTGGCGATGAGGTTTTAGTTATCTAATTATTTACAACTTTTCCTCTGTATCAACTATTAGCAGGTACAAGACCTATAAATTTCCTAGATCTCTATATCTTATGCTCATTAAAGTGTTTCTTTTCTTTTCCTTCTTCTATTACAACGTGAGATTCCTCTTGAATTGATGCCTCACATTGTCTAAGGCATTAAAATATGTTTTCTTTCGTTTCATACTTGGTTTCAAATTTTAACTCAGTTACAGAAAACGACCTTCGGTTTTGTTTAAACCATTCAATTGGCTTCACATGATTTTTTCTCATATAATCTAAAATTGAATCAACAACTTAAAAACAACAACGTCTTAAATTTTTGTCCCTTAAATGATAGCTCCTGTTAAAATGGAAATATAAAATGCACAACGAACGCTCAATCACGAAGCACAATCCATATCCTTTCTGTTAAGATCTGCAGTCCATATCATTTATGTCACGAATATCCGGTTGGAACGAGGAAGAAGTTTTGTTGCGGTCCTTGTGCACCATAGGAAATTTGTGTAAAATAATTTTAGATATGGTCGAAGCATATAAGGATTTTACAATTGCACGCAGTTGTTATTTAAAATGGAGTCGGAGAATTTTTTTTACCCTTCCTATCACAACAATTTACTAGAGGTAATTGGAAGTTTGCACTACAATTTGATTAACGCTAGCTTGAGTGTTGGGATTGCACTTATGAGTTTGATAACTGTGTTAGTTCCCACATTCTTCCTCGTTGCAATGGTGGCAGTGCTTCATCAATTAACTTCCAATTCCTAATTGAGAGGATTTGATATTAAGGGTGGGCACCAACGGGAAAACCAACTTTACAATACTGTATTGACTGATCGTCTTTTATGTTGTTTACATGTATACATTAAATAGCTATTTTAATGCATAATTACATAATTACATTAAAGATATTAACATGGTTTCGAAAAACAATTTATTCACAGTTTAAAATGACCTCTGCCATAAACATAATTACATTAAATATATCTTCACAGTTTACGATAACCTCTGCCATAACCATAATTACATTAAAGATCAAAGATATGGAGTGGTTGAGAGAAACAATTTATTTACAGTTTACAATGACTTCTGACAGAGACATAACTAGCACAGTCACAAGTTATTCGTGGCTGGTAAACACCGAAATATCTGAGCCTGCCCAGTAAATAATAGTTGTACTAAAAATAATAGTTGGTGAATTTAGGCTTTCTATAAAATGAAACGTTAATCATTCACAGGTGGCAATCAGCTAGCTACTAGGTATCATAGTAAATTTCAAATATAATTAAGTAAAAGTAAAAAAATAAACATGTAAACAGATGTCTTTATAATAGTGAGGAAGTTAGTGGTTGAAATCACAACTATTAATTTATTGGGACGACTAAGAATATTCCAGCAATATTTAATCTTGTTCATACAAAACTGATTAAGCACTAAAAACATATTAAATGTGCCCATTATCAATAAGTGTACGCTATTAGGTGTGCCCATTATCAACATAATTACATTGGATATTTTCTCTTTAACCATATCAACTGTCAAACACTTGTTCAATTAAATTAATTTGTTAGCATTGCTATCCAACACCTGTTTGGTCCATTATCGTTATCTTCGTCCACTTTTCCGATTTCTTCCACCTAGCCCATTGGAGCTATTTATTCTCTTCACGTGCAAGAAATAAATGTAGCTGATAGGGACTTAGACAAAGACATACTGCTACGAAGCTGTATCTTCCTTCCACTTTTCCATTTTCATCCCCCTAGCCCGTTGGAGCTGTTTATTCTCTTCAGGTGCAAGAAATAGTTGTTGCCGATAGGGACTTAGACAGGCAAATAGTGCTACGCAGTTGTATCTTCCTTCCATTGCTGACAATGGAGAACCGATCCAGTGAAAAAACCCAAGATGACAACAAACCATTAACCTGTCTCTTGGAAACATAATATGGAGGTGAGTGTAGTGGTTAGCATAAAAGAAGAAATTTTCAAATACTGGGAAACAACGATTGTAAATTCCATTCAGATTACAATAGGAACTTCCCTGTGCTGGTTTTGAATATTAAAAAATAAATCATTAAATTTGTCAAAAATAATATATGAATATTTGATGTTTTATTATATTATATTTGATTATAACACCAAGAAATTGCAGGAAAGGAGAATACTGTGATAAGTGAGAAAAATTACAAAACAACATGTGGTGATAACGATAGCTTTGAAAGTGGCGATATATTTCTGAAACATTTTAAGATTCACGGTTTTCCTAATTTGAGTATTATCATCGAGAAACAACAAAATTAAAACAAAAATTTGGCATCACAAGTTGGAGTGTATTATCCCCGGAGAACTACACAAAGATCGACTCGAAATTCACAGGCCATAGATCATTGCTCCCCTCTCTTCGCCAATGTGAGCATCTGTTATCCTGGTGGTTGGCTCCTGGTGGTTGGCTCCTGCAATGGTTATATAGACCAATTATTTTTTCCGAACAATCTCACGTATAACTGGGTCCATCTAGCTGGCTGACATTGAAATGCATTTGAACTTCCTTATGCTTAGGCCTCTCAGCTAGTCCTTTCTGGTTGGGATAGCTAGCTAGTAGCTATCCCATTTTTGTCGGGTTTCCCGCCCACTCCACTTGATAAGACCTTGGCTTTAAGATACACCATTATTGTAAAGTCCAAAAACAATTAGAAATATTTTTGAAAAAATCCACTGCCTGCTAATGTCAATGGAGAAGAACACACTTGCATAGGGTTTACATCATCAACCAAGAGTGGATCTAGTATCTCTTAAGAGCCATTACCAATACTATATTTGTTGGTTGAACCAAGAGTAAGTATGCTTCATAAATGTAGTACATGTCTTTCTCTAGCGGCCACAGAGAAGTACGTTGCTGTGATGAGTCGACGAGCAATAGAAACTGGCTTTGAAGCAACCGTAAAAAATGGTCAACTATGATCTTTCCTTGCATCCCTGCTTTAGTAGGGATTTGCATGCAAGTTCATGGATAAATTCAGTGATTCACCATGATTAATTGTAATGCTTGGGTTAACACCCCTTGGTTTTTTTGGTTTGTTTGTTAAGTTTTATTAATTTTTTTATGGTATTCATATCCTCTTAATACCTTTGATTATCCCTCATAATCCCTTGCTCTAGCCTGCATGCTTTTTTGGCTAGCTTGTTAGCCTTTCCATTCAATTCTCTTAATACCTTTGATTATCCCTCATAATCCCTTGCTCTAGCCTGCATGCTTTTTTGGCTAGCTTGTTAGCCTTTCCATTCAATTCTCTAATAACATGATAGTATTCTACCTTTTCAAATCTCACTTTTTCTCTGATAATTTTGAGAATGGTTCTTTAGAGACCACTTTGTATTTTCGTAGGATTTTGATTACTAACTCTAAGTCTTGTATGATAATTTATCTTCTGTATGTCCTTGCATCAATTAGTCTCAAACTCAAAAATAATGTCAAGTGCTTTGGCTTGATTATTTGTTGTTCTTCCCAATTCCCTAGAGAATGAATTTCCTTCTATTACTTTGGGATGATAGATAATCTCTCGCGCTCCTACCTCCCTTGGATTTAATTTTGCAGCACCATAAAAAAAAATAACATGCACTTCTTTTGGTCTTGTCTCCAACTTAGGAAACCTGCTTTGCCCAATTAGATTTTCCATTTTTCCTTTTTTGGAATTTGATTTACTTGTATTTTGGAAACCACATTCCTTTGATCGAGCATATTGTTCACCCATGTCCTCTCTTCCTGTTTCATCATTAACCATGATAGTCCTTTCAAACCCTTAATCTGAACTACTCATGCTAACAAATTACAAGCCAAATTAGCCACTCTGGTTGCTAGAAGGTTTAATTGTTGGAAAATGGCTTTATTTATGGAAAGGCAAATTTACCAACAAAAAAAATTAGGAGATACCATTCATGAATGCTTAAAAACTAGCTTATTTTTTTTAATGACCACGCTTATCTATTTTTCCATCCTATAAACATATCATTCCATGAGTTTGGCATAAAAACCTTTTCTAATTTTTTTTTTAAAATAAATTTCCAAACTTGTTGGGCACATTGACAGTCAAAAAAAAATGTTTAACCGTTTCATTTTTTGAATATCACAAAGCACATCTTGAGGGACCCTATATTCCTCTCCTTTGTAATTTCAATAATAAATTTCCAAACTTGTTGGGCACATTGACAGTCAAAAAACAAATGTTTAACCGTTTCATTTTTTGAATATCACAAAGCACATCTTGAGGGACCCTATATTCCTCTCCTTTGTAATTTCAATAATAAATTTCCAAACTTGTTGGGCACATTGACAGTCAAAAAACAAATGTTTAACCGTTTCATTTTTTGAATATCACAAAGCACATCTTGAGGGACCCTATATTCCTCTCCTTTGTAATTTCAATAGTTAACAATCTCTCATGAACCCTTATCCAACCAAAGGTGTTTATTTTTGGAAGATAATCTCCCCGCCATATATATTTTCAAATTATTGAGCAAGGTGGGTTGGGGTAATCCATCACGAGATCGTTGTAACCTTTTTTTAACAATGTACCCTATAATATTTCATCCTCTCTCATTTGCTTTATTGTATTCCACATGTACACATTAAAATAAGTGTTTAAACATAAGACTTACTTGAGCATAAAAATTTGTCGTAGGGGAGATGTTTTTCCAGTCCCATGCAACTACCCTCTTCACCCCAACCTAACAAGTATGAGAGCTTAACTTATCCATTGTCTAAAAACCATGGTTTCAGAATAGACAACTCTTCTATTGTTTACAAAGACGGATCTTAAATAATATTATTAGACCATATATTAATAATATTTCCATTACTTGGTACCCAAGTTAGTTGTGATTGGATTAATGTAGCCACTACCTTGCATAGTTTCCAAATCATTGAACCACCTTTTTCTGTTAATGGAGAGTCAATGAATATTTTACGAGGCCTAGATTTTTTTTTTTTTTTTACTAGGATAATCTTCCACCATTCTTGTGTTTTAGTGACAAGACACTACAATTTAATCTTAGTTCAAATACCTATATTCACAAGGGTAGGAAATTTTATAGCTAGTCCCCCTCTATCCTTAGAATCTCTAATATTAAGCCATTTAATAAGATGAGTTTTTTGGTATTGGTCTTATCTCCTTCCCAATGAAATTTTCTTAGTTCCCTAGCAACTTGATCCGTGATGATTTTCGGGGCTATCATAACTACACAATGATAAAGTGGAAGAGTTGATAAGACATATTTGATTAGAGTTATTTTCCTAGATGGATTCAACCATCTCAATCTCCACTATAGAAAGTGCTTTTCCATTTTTCCAAGAACCCCCCTACCATGCTTGAGAAGTTAGATTGCATAGTGATATAGGTATTCCTTGTTAGAAAAACAGGATCACAGAGCCATAAAATAATACAAATGCGGAAATAAAACATAGAAGATACACAATAAAATATAGACATAAATATACGTGGTTCACCTAGTGTGGGCTACGTCCACTAGAGAAATTTTCAGGTCCTTCCTTTATTATTATCCAAGAAATGAAGGGATACAACCTACAACACATCCGCTGTAACTTCCTCTTATTTCTCTCACAATATCCTCACTCTGAATACAATATTTGCAATGATTCACAGCCGCAATACATTTCCCTCATAAAAGAGGGTTTCCTTCTAGGGAAAAAAACCCTAACATAACTTCTACCGTCAGATCTAAAACCTTATAATGAACGGTCCATATTTACTATGAAATTACAATATACATTTACAAGGAAATTTTTCCTTTGGGTGCTTCGCCCCCAAACCCCCGCTGAGGGCCCGCTTCCTCCTAGACCCCCCAGCCGGGGGGATGGACCCCGTAGAGGGGGTAACCCCGCTCTGCACTTCCCCGCGTGGATGAGTGTACATTCTTCCAGGGTGTAAAGTATTCATGGGGTATAAACACGGCTGAAAACAAAGACCTCTGAATCAAGAAGATAATCATGCTCCACAACCAACAATCTCCCACTTGGAGACTGATCTCAACAACTCCACCGTTTTTGTATCTGCTGGACTATGATCCTTCTTGGACCTGGAAAATTTCTCATCTTCATCTTCATGCTTGAAGACCAACTGAAACTGAGCAGGAACTCAGTTTCTCCCTGGTTACTCCCTTAGTTAACATGTTTGCATGATTCTGGCTAGCGTGTATCTTTTCCAACTTCAAATGTCCATCTCCCAAGATGGATCGTATGAAATGGTACCTGAGATGTATATTCTTAGTCTTCGAATGGAAGGATGAGTTCTTTGCAAGATGAATGGCACTCTCACTTTCATAGTACAACCTGTTATTCTCTTGTTTCTTTCCCAATTCCTCCATAAACCTCTGTAACCAAATCATCTCTTTATTAGCCTCTGTAGCAACAACATACTCTACCTCCGTTGTTGAAAGTGAAACAAACTTTTGCAGTTTCGAAATCCAACTTACTACTATTCCACCTACAGTAAAAAAATACCCCATGGTGCTCCTCCTGTTATCTTTATCACCTGCCATATGTGAATCAACATATCCTTGTAGAACAATGTATAAACCTTCAAAACATAATGCATGAGTAGCAATACCTCTCAAATACCTGAGAATCCACTTTACTACCTCCCACTGTTCTTTACCTGGATTGTTCATATACCTTCTCACAACTTCCACTGCATGTGAACTATTTGGTCTCATGCAAACCATCACATACATCAAGCTGCCAACTGCTAATGAATAAGGGACCCTGGACATGTATTCTATCTCCTCTTGTGTCTTGGGACACATTTCCTTAGTTAATTTGAAATGGCTGGCCAAAGGTGTACTAACTAGTTTTTTATTCTACATTCTAAACCTCTCTAACACCTTCTCTATGTACGCACCCTGAGACAATGCCAATTTGCAATTTCCCCTCTCTCTTGTTATTCTCATACCAAGGATTTTCTTTGCAGCACCCAAATCCTTCATTGCAAATGAATTAGCTAATTTTTTTCTTAAGTACATTTATATCCCGCATATTAGACCCTGCAACAAGCATGTCATCTACATACAATAGCAAGATAATATAGCTTCCATTTTCTAGCCTTTTAAAATAAACACAGTGATCATAATGATATCTACTATAACCTTGTTTTGTCATAAACTTGCCAAACTTCAAATACCATTGCCTTGGAGCTTGCTTTAGGCCATACAAGATCTTATTCAACCTGCATACCAAATTCTCCTTCCCTTTGACTTCGTACCCCTAATGCTGCTGCATATAATTCTCTTCCTCCAAATCCCCATGGAGAAAAGTTGTTTTTACATCTAACTGTTCAAGATGCAAATATTCTACTTCCAAAAGACTTAAAATAGTCCTAATTGAAGTCATTTTAACAACAGGAGAAAATATTTCATCAAAATATATACCTTTTGTGCAAATCCCTTTACAACAAGTCTAACCTTGTATCTCTTTTTTCCTCCATCTTCTTCCTTCAACTTGTAAGCCCATTTATTCTTTAATGCTCTTTTTCCTACACGAAACTGAACCAAATACCAAGTTTGATTATTTACCAGGGAATCCATTTCCTCTTTCATTCCTCGATCCCACTTCTTTTTGGTGTCTACCTGCATTGCCTCTTCATAACATTCTGGTTCACCAGAATCAATCAACAATAAATAATACAATGAAGGAGAGTATCGTTTAGGGGGTCTACTTAACCTGGTAAATCTTCTAACAACACTTGTAAGATTTTGAGGTACCTTCTGCTTCTGTTGTTGTACATTTTGATTTTCTTCTTCCTTTGGAATTTCTTTTTCAGTGATCTCATCAAGCACTGTGTATTCTGGTTTTTCTTTTTCCTGTTTCTTTCCCTGCAATTGATATTTGTACATGACCTTCTCATTGAATATGACATCTCTACTCCTAATGATTTTGTTATTTTCATAATCCCATAAGCGATAACCAAAATCATTAACACTATATCCAATAAAGGTACACTTCTTGGATTTTGCCTCAAGCTTTGTTCTATTTTCTTTATCAATATTGACAAATGATTCACAACCGAAAGTCTTAAAAAATAATAGTTTACCTTTTTACCTGTCCATGCCTCCTATGGAATTATACCATCCAAAGAGCTTGAAGGTCCTATGTTTATTAAGTAAACAACAATATCTACAACATCTGCCCATAACTGTAAGGGAAACTCAACATGCAATCTCATCTCCTTGCACGCTCCATGATTGTCATGTTCATCCTTTCCGATACACCATTTTCTTGTGGTGTTCCTGGAACTGTCTTCTCTCTACTAATCCCATGGTATGAACAATAATCATTAAACTCCTTGATGCAATATTCACCTCCATTGTCTGATCTGAGAGACTTCAACCCTTTCCCGTCTCATTCTCAACCAAATATTTCCATTTCTTAAAAGTATAAAAAACATCAAATTTTTGTCGAATGCAATAAACCCAAGTTTTTCTAGTTGCATCATCAATAAAAGTAACATAATAACGAGAGCCACCAAGAGATGATAAATGAGCTGGTCACCATACATATGTATGCACAAGGTCTAACCTTTCACTCTTCTTTTCTTTTCCGACTATGAGAAATCTGACTCTCTTCTGTTTTCCATAAACACAATGCTCACAGAAATCCAAATCAATTTGTTTAAGATCTGGCAACAAATTTCTTTTGTGAAGTATATGCATCCTCTTATCACTCATGTGTCCAAGCCTATGATGCCACAATGTTGTATCCACTTCTGTAGAAGCTAAAGAGATAGAAGAGTCAATATTACCAGTACACAAATACAATGTACCTACCTTCTCTTCTTTTGCTATCACCTATGATCCTTTGGTGACCTTCCACACCTTATCTGTAAATATGGATATACATCCTTTACTTGCCAATTACCCTGTTGAAATTAGATTTTTCCTTAGATATGGAACATGTCTTGTTAGGATATTTAGACACTTAGGAGTTAGTTAAGATCTACTTGGTCTAATATGTCGTTAGGTAAAAGTGTGTTTCTTTAGTATGCATTAGTATGCATTTGTAGTTAGGA
>JZKD02S2291764.1:962887-980621 GCA_000966675.3 Picea glauca
CGTAGGGGTTTTACCACGTGAAAACATCGGTGTGTTGATCTTTGATCTGGTTATGTGAGTGGTTACTGAAGGTGTTCGTCCTCTGTTGGAATACCTGTGTTGTCGAACATGTCTTACCTCTTTCAAAAACCATTGGTTTCCATTGCTTTGCTTTATTTTTACCTTTCCCATTCCAACAATTTTGCATGGTGCATCATCACCCAAATGAACCTGTCCAAAATCACCTTGAACATAATCTAGAAAATGTTTCCTAAGGGGTGTGGCATGAAATGAAGCCCCTGAATCTACTACCCAAGAATAAAAAATATTATCTACAGAAATAATCAAAGCATCTTGTAACACATCACCTGTTACATTTGCTTCTTGATTTTTCTCCTCTTGTCCATCTCTTTGTTTCTTTGGAGATTTGCAATCTTTCTTCATATGTCATTTCTTCCCACAATTCCAACACTCTATCTTTCCAAATCTAGATTTGGATCTACCCTTCCTAGATTTCCCATGGTTCCCTGAGCCCTTTCCTCTATCCTTTTGTCTTCCCCTGTTTCCATGTTTAATGCATTACCCGATGTCTCAGATGTGCTTTTCCGTCGCATTTACTCACTAAGGATAACACCAACAACATCATCAAATTTTAATGTGTTTGAAACAGAGATAGAGTTACTTACAACCATGACCAAACCGTTCCATCTTTCTCACAATGAGCACAAGATTAGAAGATCCCTGACCTCATAATCAAAGTCCAATTTTATAGAACTTAGTTGATTAGTAATTGTATTAAATTCATTTAAATGATTTGCAACACACCCACCTTATGACATCTTCATATTAAATAATCTTTTCATTAGAAATACCTTATTAGATGCCTAGGGTTTTTCATACAGTTTAGCCAATGCGTCCATCAACTCCTTCATTGTCTTTTCTTTCGAAATATTGAAATCCGCCGACGCTGCCAGGCTCAGCCATATCGTTCCTAGTGCCTTTCTTTCAAGAACCTCCCATTCTTCGTCTTTCATGGCCGTCGGCTTCTTTTCTATTCCACCCAATGGTAGGAATAGATCCTTATGATATTAATAATCTTCCATCTGCATCTTCCATAACTGGTAGTTTTGGCTGTTAAATTTCTCGACCCTAAACTTTCCATCTTCTTCCATTGCTCCCACTTGAACCAGGAACCCTCTTTTCCTGCGAGTTACCTTTTGCTCTGATACCAATTGTTAGCCAAACTAGATCACATAGCAATAAAATAATACAAATGCGGAAATAAAACACATAAGATATACAGTAAAATAGAGACACAAATATACGTGGTTCACCCAATGTGGGCTACGCCCACCAGAGAAATTGCCAGGTCCTTCCTTTATTTATATTATCCAACAAATGAAGGGATACAACCTACAACACACCCTCTATAACTTCCTCTTGTTTCTCTCACAGTCTCCTCATTTTGAATACAATATTCGCAATGATGCATACCCATAATACATTTCCCTCATAAAAGAGGGTTGCCTTCTAGGGAAAAAAACCCTAACATAACTTCTACCATTAGATCTACAACCTTATAATGAACGATCCATATTTACTATGAAATTACAATATACATTTACAAGGAAAATTTTCCTTCCGGGGCTTCGGCCCCGAACCCCCACCAGGGTCCCGCTTTCCTCTGGATCCCCCAGTCGGGGGGATGGACCCTGCATAGGGGGTAACCCCCCTCTGCACTCCCCCACGTGGAGGAGTGTACATTCTTTCGGGGTGTATAGTTTTAATGGAGTATAAACATGGTTGAAAACAAATACCTCTGAATAAGGAAGATAATCAGGCTCCACAACCAACATTCCTAAATAATTAAAGGTTGACGAAGTCGCCACACTTATGAAACCCAAAATTCTTGATATCACTTGCAGTTACTCAACAAAAATATTCCATCCATAAAATTTTTATTTTATATTATTAACTTCCCCCCTAACTACATTTAAAATTCTCTCCAAGACTGCTTTGAATCTCCTAGCAACTATTATCAAAGTTGTTCCTAGAAACAATGTATCATTTCCAAATTAGGAGTGATTAATCCCTTTGACTCCTTTCGTCAAAATTATCCCCTGGATCTTCTTGATGACCCTTTCATGCTCCAATTTCTTGCTCGACAACTCCACCATTGTAATTATGTATAAGAGTGGTGGCAATGGGAATCCTAGTCGCAAGCCTATCTTACTTTTAAAAAAAGTTGTTGGCCTTCAATTTATTAATGGAGCTATCCATGTTGAGCCTATGTAAGTTTGTATGTAACTGACAAATTCCTCATCAAATCCAAATATTCAGAGGCCTTCTAAAAGGAAGGAATGATATAATCTATCAAATGCATTCACCATGTCCATATTAATGATCATTCCTTTCTTCTTGTTAACTTTGCTTAAATGGGTGGATTCCTAAAATATTACCATGCCATCTACAATATAAATGGATGGATTCCCAAAAGACCCTAAAAATGGATAGATAATCCATCAGGTCCATAGGATTTATCTGGGTCCAAACTCTAAACAACTTGGCATATCTCTTCCTCATCAATTTCTTTTAGAAAGGTTGCATTCTCTTCCCTAGTTACCATGATTGGTATATGCTCTAGCATCTCTTAAATGTGTAATGGGTTTACTACTTATTCATTAATGCAAATATCCTCAAAATGTGTTCTAGCCGCTTGTTCGAAAACACGAGTATTCCAACAGAGGACGACCACCTTCAATAACCACTTCCACAACCATATCAAAGATCAACACACCGATGTTTTTATGTTGTAAAATCCCTACGGGGAAACATCCACGGCCCCAACCAACGTGACCACTTGGAGCAGTTTATTAATGAAAAAGAAAAAGATTACATAGATATTTTACAATAGAGTTTCTCACAATTGATCATCGACAAATGACCCACCATGCTCTTTAAATAGAGATCATGGACCAATCGAGTGTTAAGACATGGATCAATGGCCATTAAGATCGAGGGGAATATTAACCGTCAGATCACTCTATGTCGGGAACATATCATGACCATCGTATTTCCTAACTACAAATGCATACTAAAGAAACACACTAAGAAACACAATTTTACCTAACGACACATTAGACCAAGTATATCTTAACTTACTCCTAAGTGTCTAAATATCTTAACATCCCCCCTTAAGAACAACTTGGGATAGGATTGAAGGATTTACAATAGTGACACAATAGGAGGAGGAAGGAGGCAATAGAGCCTATCCCCCCTTAATGACAACTTCATGAACTCCTAACATAGATCGAATTTTGGAAAACTTCGCTTCTGTAAGAGACTTTGTGAAAATGTCTGCAACTTGATCTTCTGTAGGGAAAAAGATCGCTTCAATAACTTGATCAGGAATGATCTTTCTGATGAAGTGCATGTGTAGCTTGATGTGCTTGCTGCGCTGATGTTGAACTAGGTCTTTGGCGAGCTTGATGGCACTTTGATTGTCACACCAAAGGCTAGTCGGATGATGCTTCTGGAATCTAAACTCTGAAAGGATCTGTCGAAGCCACAAGGCTTCCTGACTTGAATTTACTGCTGCTCGGTACTATGATTCTGCTGAAGAAAGTGCAATAGCCTATTTTTTCTTACAGGCCCAAGTGACAGGTCTTGAACCAAGGCTGAAAACATAACTAACAGTAGAATTCCGATCATCAGGGTCTCTGGCCCAATCTGAATCAGTGAAGCCAACTAATAAAGGAGTCCCCCCTGAACTGTAATGTATCCCAAACTGAACCGTACCACGAACATAGCGAAGTATCCTTTTAGCTGCTTTCCAATGGCTTTCATGGGGTGTTTGCATATACCGGGCAACAAGACCAATATCAAAGGAAATATCAGGATGGGTAAGATTCAAGTATAAGAGGCTACCAACTAGCTAACAGTACAGGGTGGCATCAACTTCAAGAGAAGTACAAGTGGTAGTAAGATTGACTTCAGACTGGAAGGGAGAAGGGGATGGTTTACAATCATCCATGTGAAAGCAACGAAGAAGGTCACAAGCATACTTAGACTGGGAAATAAAAATTCCTTCATTGGTTTGCAAAACTTGGAGGCCAAGGAAATAATGCAAAAAACCTAAGTTTGTCATTTCAAATTTCTTCTTAAGGTTGGTTTTCACATGGTTTAAAATTTTTGAGTCACTACCAGTAAGGATAAGGTCATCAACATAAAGGACATAGATTATGAGATGGCTTCCTACTTTCTTGGTATAAACATTAGGATCAAAATGGAATCTAGAGAATCTAGTGTCAATAATAAAGTTGTCCATTTTGGCATACCAATATCGGGACACTTGCTTAAAACCATAAAGAGATTTCTTAAGGTGACAAACAAGGCTAGAGTCATTCTGGACATATCCAAAAGGTTTTTCCATGTATATTTCTTATTTCAAATCTTCGTGAAAGAAGTTGGATTTAGCATCCATCTGATGGACCTCCCATTTATGTGAGGGAACAAGGGAAAGAACAAGGCATATGGAATTCATTTTGGCTACAGGGGAAAATGTTTCATTATAGTCAATTTCTTCAACTTGGAAAATTCCTTTGGAAACTAACCGAGCTTTGTGTCTTTCAACACTTCCATCAGATGCATACTCAGTTCTGTAGACCCATTTACATCTGACAATTTTTCTTCCTTTTGGAAGAGGTACAAGATCCCAAGTATCGTTGGCCATTAAATAACGATACTCTTCATTCATTGTTGTATCCCAATCTGGATGACCTGAAGCTTCTACAAATGTCTCTAGATCACGAGTCTTTGAAACTTGAGCCAAAATAGAAGAGGCTCGCTGGAACTTTGAACGTGTCCGACGTTGATCTGAAGAATCACCGACAAGATCACCAACTGCTTCTCGTGTTGAACAGACCCATCTAGGAAGATGTGGAGATGGTGCTGGTTCAGGTTCAAAGGAATCGTCTAGAGGAAGGTGAGCAGGCAGAGGTGATTTTCATCCTCATTGTCATCATCTAAAGAAGAAACCAGAATATGAATAGAATAAGGCACAAACACCGAATATGGCTCGCAGGCCGAAGAAGGTACAATCGTCGAATCAGGCTTGCATGCCAAGAGATTTTCATCAAATTTAACTTCTCTTCTAATAATAATTTCATTACAATGTGGTTGAAGAAGTCCATAACCTTTGACATCTTCAGAATAACCAACAAATATACACTTATCACTTTTAGGCTGCAATGCTTTCCTTTTCTCATCAGGAATGTGAGCCCATGCTATATTGCCAAATACACGAAAGTGACTTAAATCTGGTTTAATTTTAGTCCAATCTTCTTTCGGTGTTATATTTTTAAGAGACTTTGTGGGAATGTGATTTACTATGTAATTTTCACAGTTGATTTCTTCCGCCCAATACTTTGGACTTAATCCCTTAGATTGGATCACACAATTAACCATTTCTTTTAATGTGTAGTTCTTTCTCTCAAAAGCACCATTTTGTTGTGGTGTATATGGAACAATGTGTTTCATTTGGATGCCCTGTGTAGTGCAATAACTTGTAAAATTATTGTTCACATATTCGCCTCCATTATCTGTTCTTAACTTTTGAATTTGATGTCCAAATTGCTTTTATACAAGGGCCTTGTAGGCCAAAAACTTGTCAAAAACTTTGCTCATAAGTTTTGATAAGTAAACCCAAGTATGTTTGGAAAAATCATCAATGAAAGTTATGAAATACTTGCATCCAGAAAAAGAAGGAGAAGAGAGTGGACCACACAAATCACTGTGAACAAGCTGCAAAGGGCCCGAGGCGTGCCAAGAGGCACGCTTTTCAAAACTGTCCCGATGATGTTTTCCAAGAACACAACTGGCACAAACACCATCTCTGCATGAAACAAGAGGAATACCAATCACCATTTGTTGATTACATAGTTGTTGAAATGAGAGATAGTTTAGATGAACAATCCGCTCATGCCAAAGTTTGCTCAAGTCATTGCTATGAGCAACAAAAACTGATGAAAAAGATGATGACCCAAACTTGTCAAACTTGTACAACCTGGTAATATCATCATCAATTCCAGTTTCAAGAACATGCTTGGGATCTTTTAGATCCTTGATTACAACTTGGTGAGGTGAAAACTCTACGGTTTTACCTTCACCTGAATGAGTGATTTGATATACTGATAGAAGGTTACAAGAAATACTTGAAACACATAATACATCATTGAAATGACCATTTTCTACTTGAACTGTTCCAAATCCTTCAAAACTAAGAGATCTATCATCACCAACAAATATTTTCTTGGTGTTACATTCATTTAGAGTAGAAAATATGTCTCTATCCTTAGCCATATGATAAGATTCTCTAGAATCAATAATCCACTCATTAGAAGAAGAAGTAGAAGTTGTATTGAAGGAGAAACCAGAAGCAGAAAGTGCATGTCCATGAAAAGAAGAGGAAGTAGAATCAATACTGATATTGTGCTTTTTCATCGATGCTTCTAAAGCTGCCATATTCTTGAAACATTTGGATTCATCATGATCATATTTATCACAAAATTTGTAATGTCTTCTAGTCTTCTTACTTCTAATATTTTGCTCCTTTGTCACCATTAGGAGCGAAAGCTGTCTAAGTGGGTTTGGGACCCTTATATTGCTTTTTGTTTTTGCAAGGATGTTGCTTCTTGGGATTCTTGGGTTTATCTTTATGATGGACGTCTAAGGCTTTGTTGGAGGTACCTGCAGTGATGATCACTCCAAGTTGTACAAGCTTATCTTTCTCTCTAATCAAAGCATCACAAATTTTTTCAAGAATGGGTTTTTTATAAGCTATCCCTAGAGCCTCTTGCATGGCATAAAAGGTAGATACAAACACAGAATATGCACTACCTAACTTAGAAACAATATGATATATGTAACGATATTCTTCTATCTTTATCTTACATTCTTCACATAAAGTTTCGAGTGTTTTAAACTTGGATAGATAGTCTTCAATGCAAGAAAAATCTTTTGGACTTAAAGTCATTACTTGATTTTTCTAATTGTTGTGTTCGAATAATATTGTGTTTACCAAACACAGATTCAATCTTGTCCCAAGCTTCTTTAGGTTGATCAATTGATTGAAGGTGGGACCTTAAATCAAGAGAAATGGACATTCCGATTAATCCACATGCTTCTTCATTCCTATTATCCCATTTGACTTTCTTATCAACATCAGTGGGTGTTGTTTCCTTTCCCAAGGTAATCTGGTACAAGCCTTTACTTCTTAATAAATCCTCCATATGGGATTTCCATTGGAAGTAGTCGGTGCTGGTAAGAAAGAGATTACTTGTAGAAGCCATATTAAATATGCAGATAATATGGATTTAAAAACTGAAACTGATGATCTGGATGGAAATATCTCGAAAAGTTAGGTGGTTTAAAAAAAAAGACACTGAAAACGGACTTCGAATGTGAGAGTTATGCCCTTTTTAAAAAATGCATAAACCATAACCAAAGGACCACGTGGTGGTGTAAGTTGCTTTATGAAGTGACCCACTTTTATAAAGAGAAGTGGAGATCACTCTTACAATGAAGTTACTCTATAAAAGAAAAACTACATGCAAAACAAATAACTCTAAAATAAAATATTAAAGCTACTTATAGTGATTCACTTTTATACTTGAAGTGAAATACACTTTACAATTTTAGCATGATTTAAAAAAAAAAAAGTAACAAAAAGAGAGGCTTGAAATCAAGACCTCTTACTTAATAAGAAAACTTTTAACCAAATGATCTAGCAAAACATATTGTATTGTTTAGCAAGAGGATTGGGGTGTTGTTGTTGTTGTTGTTGTGGAATATGACCTTGGAGAGCGTGCTAAAAAAGTTCTTTTCACATAAGAAAAAAATTTCGCTTCTCGATGACAACAAGGGTTAGATCTCGGTTAGCTTACCCGAAAGATGCACCTTTTCCTATCTGTTTCTGATTTTACGAGATCGCATAGGGTGCGGGGCAAAGAGCATACACAGATCTGATGATCTGACTGAAATGACCGTATCTTGGGAAAATAGAAACCTTTTCGAGTGAAACAAAAAGTGTTTATGACTGAAACGAGCGCTCCATATGCAATGGGACAGTCCTCTCAGCCCAAAAATGTATGGAAATGACATAAAATGGAGATGATACAACTCGGCTTCACGATCTCAATCTACAATAGGAGCGAGTCTTCAAACATGCTCTGATACCATGTTCGACAACACACGTATTCCAATAGGAAGAACACCTTCAGTAACCACTTACACAACCAGATCAAAGATCAACACAACAATTTTTTTACGTGGTAAAACCCATACAGGGAGACATCCACGACCCTAGCCAATGCGACAACTTGGAGCAGTTTATTAATGCAAAAGAAAAATATTACATAGAGATTTTACAAGAGAGTTTCTCACAACCGATCATCGACATATGACCCTCCATGCTCTTTAAATAGAGATCATGGACCAATCGAGTGTTAAGCCACATATCAATGGCCGTTAAGATCAAGGAGAATATGAACTGTTCGATCACTCTATGTTGGGAACATATTGTGACCGTCGAATTTCCTAACTACAAAGGAATAATAAATAAACACACTAAGAAACACACTTTTACCTAACGACACATTAGACCAAGCAGATCTTAACAAACTCCTAAGTGTCTATATATCCTAACACTGCTTCCTTGATCGTTGCAAAATCTCCCACCCTTGTTCTATCACCCAGTTGAATTTTTTTAATGGTAGTTTTGTGCCTTCTTTCCTATGATTGTTTGTGGAAATATGATGTATTCCTATCTCCTGAGCATAAGCAGAGACTGCAGGATTTTAGTCTCCATTATTCCTCCTCTTTTCTAAATGTCGCATGAAGTTTATGATGAATGGTTCTCTCTTCTTTTATCATTTGTTCTAAAACCTCTTCCCATTCCATTTTTTTTTGGGTGGTCTTCTAATTGTTTCTGAAATATTTGCCTCCCTTGGTATAGAGGGACATATGATAACTTAAACCATTTATTTAGTGCATGCTTGATTTCCTTTAGCTTAGATTCCTAGATATAGGTGGGAGATACAGAAGTTGGATACCTCCAAGTCTCTGTAACTAACTGCAACACTTCCTCATTCTGTATCCAAAGTGGATTAAATCTGAATGGAATAAGGATAAAATTTTGTGATGGATTAAAGGATAGCATAATGGGCTTGTGATCCTAAGCTTCATAGGGGAATATTTTAGATGAAATAATGTGATCTTCTAGAAATAAGTCATTATGAATTAGAAACCTGTCCAAGCATGTTGCAATATGCCCACTACCCACCCTTTTATTATTCTAGGTATACTTCCCCTTTGTAAACTTTACATGCACTAAATCTAGGCATGAGACTATATCTTCCATTCTTTCCCTCATGGGGTCTTGTACTACACTGCCTCCCCTTTTTTCCCTGTTTGATATTATTGTATTGAAATCCCCTACTACTATACTATAATTTATATGAATAATTTCTCTATAGGTCTACAAGGCTTTCCAACGCCCAATCTTTTCTAGATACTTATAAGTATATAGACATTAAAAATAATATAACACATACTTGACTCTAGATGGATAATATGGGTCATTATCCAATGCCATGAACGGAAGGAAGTGTTTAGTGCTACCTTCGAATGATCCCACATATTACAAATTCCACCAAATGATCCTCTTGAACTTATTGCAATTCCTTCGCTGCTTCTCCAATGATTTTTTCCAATTTGAAAAGCTTTTTTTTCCTCCATATTTGTAATCTGGATAAGGATTATAACGGGTTTTTCTTCTCTAATAAGATCTATAAGGGATTCTTCCTTACTTATGCGCTGCCTAACCCTTTGCAATTCTAGAATACCACTATCATTACTTGAGATGTGGGATAGGCTCATGTATTATTGTTTCCCAAGGTACTTGATTTTTCAGTCCCTTGTTTCCTTGAGGTTTTCCTCCTGTGCCAAACACATAATCAATGGTATGTTGTGAACCCATTGCATTTTATTTATTTGCTGCTTCTTCTCTCTTTTATTTGTCCATTTTTCTTCCTAGTTTTTTGCTAGACATTTGTTCTTGAATTTTACCCTACTTTAATGATTGTTGAGCCTTCTTTAGTGTTACCATCCTTCTTGGTTGCATGGAAATTTGATTTACAGTTGAACCTATTTCTTCTTGTCACTACAAGGAAAAGACCCTCTAGCGGAGGGTTTTGCGGACGCCCCTGTAAAAATAGCCCAAAATTACGTTTATAGTAGATGATACTAGCGGAGGCAAGCATGTGGAGGTTTTAACGGATATTTTTATGTTGGTACTTTTATAAGTCCATAATGCACTGATGCATTTTATACAATAGGCACATCGGTGCCCTCAAAACTAGTGCACCGTAACAAGGTTATTTCAAATAAAGAAAAATATTATCCAGTGCGCTACAAAAATAATGACGCATCGTAATAGTGTTCTTTAAAAAATCTCTGGTGTGCAACATAACAATGGAAGCATCGATGCACTATTAGTAGAGTGCACCGATACATGGTTAAATAAAAAACATTTACACACCAATGTAGGATTGTGTCAACAAATATATTCTGGTGCACTCCATTGTATCATGTGCACCAATGCTCCAATATGGAGCATCGTGTTAGGGTTAATTTTCAAATTTACACGGTGCTCTATGTAAAACCAGCTGCACCAGGGCATCTATTATTATACCGCACAATGTCATGCTTAAACAAAAAATTTGCACCATTGCATTTTTTCAAAAAATGTACAGTGATGCACTTTGTAGTAGAAAACGCACCGGTGCGCATGCGTGCCCAAAAACTGACGCACTGTGCTAGGAATATTTAAAAAAAAAAATAGTGCCGATTTGCTCATTTAGCATGTATGCCCCGGTGTGGTTGTTCCTCAGGCGCACCAGAATAGGTTTTTATAATTTTTTTTTACCGATTATAAAAATCAATTTTACCATTTTCATAGTTGTAGAGCTCAAAAGCATCGGTGCAACCTTTGCCTATCCAAAGTGCCCTTCCATCGGTGCTTTCCTTCCTTTCATCTGTTGCTCGGTGTGTGAATTTCTAATTTTTCCAAACGGTGGGAAAATTTAGTTTTTTTTAGTACGTCGCAACCATGCCTCCCCAACGACAAAATGTCTAGGTAATGTCCTTGTTTCTTCATAACTTAAGTTTTCACTGGATTAAAATTTAAAATTGAGTGAAATTTTAAGTGTAAAAAATAAAATAAAATTGCGTGGTGTGCTTGACTCGAAACGCCTACGGTGTGACATGTAAATTTATAGGGTGCACGACGTACCTTGTTACCTTTATTGGACGGTGCGTCAACGTTTGTTACACGCACCGATGCATGTAGTGAATGTATACACACAATTTTTTTGCTAATTTCTAAATAATTGTTTACGTGCGTTAAGGTTTTAATTTGTTTTTTGGTTTAAGCAGTGCATAGGATAAATGTAACACACCCGGGCGTATGCGTTGTAGTGTAGTTCCCCAGTGCGATATTGTTTCCAACACACCACATAACATAGTAGAACATATTTTATTCGATGTGTTACTTTACACTGACGCATTGTGAACGATGCTTACAATATATATACTCACCACTCACAGTGCATGACTGTTTTTTGGGTGCACCAGTAATGCAATTAAGTTATTTTTTAAAGGAAGTTATTTTTCTTTATAGATAAATTTACCATTCAGTAGATTTTTTTTTTTATGTTTTATGTATGAGTGAGGATGATGTATCTCATATGTCAATCATGCAGGGACATGAGCGAAGAGAGAAATAATTGTAGCAGGAGCATAGGATGGACTTTTATAATGTTGTACAGAAAGGGGAGGTGAGGGAGAGGGAGAGGGATTTTTACCCTTGCCCTATTTTTGCAACGAATCATGTTATCTTGAGGGATATAGGCTTCCTTAAGTACTATGAGGAGGCTACATCCCTTAAGGGGCACTCCGGGTTGTTGGTGCATCTGATTCGTCGATGGGATGTCCATCGAAATGATTTTTGTGTGGTCTAGATCAGTGGTACTATCCCATTGAGGAGGATATTTAATTTATCACTGGGCTATCCAGAAGAGGGAAGGATTTTCCCGAGTTCCCATATGTCCTAGTAGGTGTTGCGGTTGAGACTCATCTCATGTACTCTCAACAATATATTGGGGTTATGTACTATCCCCAACTAATTTTCAGGTGTCTGGTGGACTGCTAAAAATCACCTCTTTCTATGTAGAGGAGGTTAGGTTCTTCTCACTATTAGTGACTACCATAGCCGACTTTACCAGTAATGGGAAGCGCATTAGATGCCCTCTGTTGTATTATGTTGATTCGTTGGTACAGAGGCCACAGTGTATCAGATGGTCTGCCATTTTTTTGCGACAATTTTGTATAGTGCTAGACAAATGTCGTGTTATGATACATGGGATTTTGAACTTTCCTTTTGACTCATAATTATTTTGCTTATTTTTTGAGAGGTTTCCAAAGACAAGGCCATATTTTTTCTGTCAGCCTTCTTGGATGAGGACTCGTGTGTATGCGCACGTGGGGGGAGATGATTCCCAAGAGGGGCCAGTCATATTTTCCAGCTAGGATTTCACCAGATGCACTAGGGCTACTAGGCAGTGCAACGGATCACATGTTTTTCATGGTGTCGTGTCCTTACACGGGTTTGGATTGGTGAGGATGTATGAACATCGTCTTCACACCACATGAGACACCAGATGATAGAGGTAATATTAGTGTTTTGTTTAAATTAATATAGTTTCATTTTATTGTCTTACTTAATTAGAATAAAATTATTTCTAACACATTCTTTAACTTGTTTTATTAAATTGTTTAATGAATTAACTCTGTAATTATTGTTCTGTACTATAAATTTTGCAGATATTGGCACTTTCATTGGGGAAATTACTCCTCCACCAGAAAATCATGATGAGGAGATGATGCCTGAGGTTTTGGCGAGTCAAGTTACTCGGGTGCAAATAGCTGGCAGCATGCACCATAGACCTGATACTAGATTCAGGTTGGAGTTGGGCGACCGACTCTCTACACTTTTGACTGAGGTGGGAGTCTTCCCTTTCGTGATGTGAGACATTGGGGCAGATCCTACGCTCTTGGAGCTTTGGAGGGAGATGATGCGTGATTTGATGCCTCTTATGCGTCATATTGCCAGAGCTACCAAGATACTAGTAGCGAGGAGGGCTCCCGATGATAGGCACAAATATTCTTCCAATACAACCCGTTCATCCAGTACCCCATCGATTTATGAGGATGGTCATGATCATCCTTCTACACATCCTCCTCCTCCTCCTTCACCTCACCCAAGTCACGAGGAGGCAACACATATTTCTCATCCTCCTCTTTCACCTCACCCAAGTCACGAGGAGGCAACACATATTCCTCATCCTCCTCTTTCACCTCACCTAGTTGAGCATGAAAGACTAAGAGGGACCAACCTCTCTACTTTCTTGTTTTTGCCAATGTTTCTTTTTAGTTTTTGAAGAAATAATATCTTTCCTCACAACCAATGTATCACTTTATTTCAATGATATGTTCCTCCATAAAGAAGATGAAACATTTTTAAATATATGCACGTGATCTAGTAAGTGGGCAATCTTAAGATGCTCCCAATATGGGGGCTCATAAAGGATAGATTTTCTTTTCTTCCCAATGGGAAATTTCTCATCATAGGTGTCGAAGAATTTTGAATCATCGAACATAGGCTCCCCTTTTGA
Source organism: Picea glauca (assembly GCA_000966675.3). Lineage (NCBI taxonomy): Eukaryota > Viridiplantae > Streptophyta > Pinopsida > Pinales > Pinaceae > Picea > Picea glauca. The sequence goes on from JZKD02S2291764.1 coordinate 976,657, forward strand.
ATCAAACATTTCTGTAATATCCTTCTCCTTCTCTCTCTCGTATGCTCTAAGCCATTTTGCTGGTGTCATTATTGCAGGCCTTTGGGTTCTCTCTGGTTTACCATTGAAAGCAGATGTTGTTCTTCTATAAGGGTGTTCTTATGGGAGGAATACCCTCGAGTAGTCGTACACTGTCTTTCGTAAGTGGTTGGACCACCTAACCTTCAAAGAAGGTCCACAACATTTACATCCATGATAACCTTTAGTTACAAGACCTGTGAAATTATTGTATACATAGCACGGTAGTGTTTAATAATAGAATGTCAATCACAACGAATTAAATATGCAAATAAATATTATTACATATAAAAAAAATCAATAAACATGTTAATTACCAGAGAAAACTCCTAAGCCTGGATAATCATGTTTGGTGTAAGCACATATGCCATACAATGTAAAACTCCTCTCTATTGCGATGTGTCTTGATACATCGTATACATGTATCCCTTCCCATAATTCCTTCAATTCATCTACCAATGATTGTAGGTAGACATCCATATTCTTCACTTGTCTTCTACCAAGGACTCTAAGAGCCAACCTAAGATGTTCATTCTTCGCGGACAACCATGGGGGGATATTTTTATTGATCATTACTACAAGACACACATAATAGTTGGTGTTTTTGAGGGAATATGGGTTCACACCATCCATTTCTACGCTGAGTCGTAGACTTTGTACTTCATCCTTGAATTTTTCTGGCCATGTATTCTCTATATGCTTCATGGCTATTGAATATGTTGGGATTCAAATAACTCCCGACTCACTTCTGTGCGAGGCTTTCCATCCTTGCAACATATCTAATTCTTTGCAACGAAAGAGCCTTTGAATCCTTGGGATTATACGGATGTGCCTCAATATCTTATGAGGAGGACCATGTGATTTACCATTTTTATTTGATTTATGTTACCTGTCATGCCCACATTTCAAAGATATATCTTTGTCTTCATATTCTCCTCTATATAGAATACAATCATTCATACATGCATTATATGATATATAATCAACACCCAACATTTTCAACAACTACTTTGCCTCTTCGCAGCTATCGGGAAAAAAATTATCAGTAGGAAGAATCTTATCTTTCAATATCCTACAGTTAGTGGGCAATAAAAATGTACAAGGTCATTTAACGTCTATAAAAACAACCATTTCTAATGTTGATTATGTGACAATATTTCTCAAAATTAATATAAGGCACTTGTTGGTCAATTATCTCAATATTACTGAGAAACATGCGTTTGACATGCCAAAATTTGCTTTCAGGTTGTACAATAACATTGTTGTCCCAAGCTGGGTAGACTTTGATCAGGTAGTAGTGTTACCCATGATTTTGGTCATCATGATGGTGTACTCAGGCTCTTCATAAGAACTTTCTCCTGAGAAAAGTTACTTTCATCTCTTCCCAGAAAACTCATTTTTTAAGAAGGTTCGCAGGCTGCTAATATATTTGGGTGCGAGAATGACCCATTCTCGTAGGCTGCCTTAAACCAGGGTGTGAACTTCTCGCACTGTGTTGAATAGTCAGGGTGCAAACTCTTCCTAAAGCATGGAAAAAGATGAATTCTCGATGTTTCTAGAAGGGAATCTTCTAGAAGAATGGGTTGGCATTCGAATGGTTATCCTTGTACTGGATTCCCTGATATTGTGGGATCATTATTATGCAAGTAAATATCTCACTCTCTCCTATATATTGCAGGAATTCTCATGGAAAAGGTTAAGCAAGATTCATTGGAGAATTGGTGAAAGAATTGTGTGAAGGATTTAGCTTGAACAATAGCTTGAAGACCCTAACAAGTCTATCAAGAGGTTTTGATCTTCTTCATGCAAGGATTGAGCAAGTGTGTGTGTTGGAGCCAAGAGCCATCGAAAGGAAGCTTGCGACATCAAGGCGACTAGGTTGTAATCTTTACTTTCAATTAATATGATACAGTGGCATGTCCCTTTCCCATAAAGCTATTCTCACTTTATTGTGTAATTCCTTGATCATACACATAAGTTGACAGTTGAATATATTTTTCTATCTTCACTTTGGTTGGTTTGTGTTGTCTTGGTCTTGACCTCACGAGAGAACCAGAGTGAAGCGGGAGCAACAGAGACCCTAGGAAGCGATACTAAGGTATGTTACTTGTTCCTTCCTACTAGCTAATTCAATGGTTAAAACTTAGGGAAAGAGTCATGTCCTGTCCTGTTTTGTTCTAGATCCAGGTGGATCTAGGGAGATCAGTTAGTGTCCGCACCTACCGATTTGTCCGATAACAAAATTGGCGACTCCATTGGGGATTATAACCCGTTTTCTTGTGGTTTTTGGTATTTTTCTCTGGCCATTTTCTCTTGTTTTACATTTCTCCATTCGTATCAATCTTTGAGTCTTCAGGATACCCTGATAGACCCCCTGAGTCCAGAGGCCTCTTCAAATTTTATGTCATTTTCCAAAAATTTGACTAAGTTTAGAAATTCTCGCATTGCACTTCACATTAGCCTGCGAGAATCTATAGAGTTCGCATCCTACCTTTAGGTTCAGTGCGAGGTTCTTGCACTCTGCTCAAGGGTCACCTATGAGAATCACTAATTCTCGCACTGTGTAATATTGCCAACCTGCGAACTCATTTTTTCAAACTTTTGGATTTTAGTGTTGGCATATTCAACTGCCCAGATCATTCTAGGTGCCTCATAAGAGTTTGTTGGACCATTTATTGATGTCTTTCTTGTCTTCATTTTCGTGCATGAACAGTCTTAGGATTTCAAAGGCTCTTCTTGTCACTTTTGTCTTGACTTTCGCTTCTTGACTTTTCTTGGCATAACCATACTCCCTGATTTCAGAATCTGAGTGTGCTTGTTTGGTTAAGGACCGACAATCGGTTGAAAGTTAAGTTTCTTTGTCTTTATCATTTGCCCATTGTTTGAAAGATCAATTTTCTTATGCGATTGAAAAGACTAGATTGGTTTGCTTCTTATTTTTGTTTTCATTGAAAGAGTGGTTTGGGTTTTTATCATTGCTTGTTCATTGGTTTTTGATTTTCTGCACTCTCACCATCAGGGTGTAGGTCCTTTTTGAAAAGTGAACAAAAGTTTTTCTTTCAAAAATCATTTTCGTTTTCGAAAACATTGAAAATCAATTGTTGAAATTATTGAAAAAGAAACGATAGAGAGTTGTTATTGATGCGTGATTTGTTGCATTTGCATTTTAAAGGAAATTGTGTTTTGTAGTTCACAGTTTGTTCCAGAAAACTTCTCTCCCTCCCATACATAGGATTCATTGAATGAAAATCGATATATTTTTCATTCTCATCATTCTCATCCATGCATCATTGGGTCAGAGTCATACAACATAAGTTTCATGTCTGTTTCCTTTGAGTAAACAACAACTCTTAATAACACTGCACAATTGTAAAATTTATCCAGTAACTCTTTTCTAGGGCTCTATTACACCAACATTTATCTAGGCTAGCGCTTTGGAGTAGGAAGAGAGATACACTCTCCAAAATCACAAAACACACAATAGCATCTTGTGTTAGGGAGTGTTAAATTCCATTTGCAACATCTTGTCCTGGGAAGCCCTTCTCACACAAGGGTCAAACACGAGGTTGTATTGATATTGACAGAGTTACTCACCCTTCTTTGTTGATATCAATGTAGAGATTGCATGTATTATGGGGATCACTCGTGTTAGAAAAACAAGACCGCGGAGTAATAAAATAAAACAAATGCAGAAACAAAACACAGAAGACACACAATACAAGAGAGACATAGATTTACATGGTTCACCCAGTGTGGGCTACTGCTATTGGATAAATTCGTAAGTGCGGACACAAACTGATCTCCCTAGATCCACCTGGATCTAGAACAAAGAAAAACAGAACATGACTCTTTCCCTAGATTCTAACCATTGAATTAAATAGGAGGCAAGAACAAAGAACATACCTTAT